>ML742339.1:1219-29726 GCA_009193465.1 Aspergillus avenaceus
AAAAAAAAAAAAAAAAAAAAAAAAAAAAAAAAAAAAAAAAAAAAAAAAAAAAAAAAAAAAAAAAAAAAAAAAAAAAAAAAAAAAAAAAAAACAAGGACAGGAGAAAATGGTCAGGCTAGGTACAAAAGAGTATGGTGTGGACTATTTCACACCACACATAGTATAGATTAATGCACCATTTATGCACTAACCTAGAGCAGAAATGGAGCCCAACCAAAACGAGGCCAATCGTAGCATTACCAGCGACCCATCCTTAAGAATGCGGTTCCATGGAATATCATTCCTAGCGTCACCGTTTGAAAAGCAGTAACAAATCAAATCTACACTGGTGGAGTAAATACCGAGCCGTCTAGAAGTCTTCGAAGAAATCCAATCGGATGGTCCAGAGGGCTAGCCCACCCAGCAGATGGAGACAATCCAGAAAAATGGCAATGGAATCTCAATCCAGCAACAGAGCTTTGCCACAGGAAAATGCCATTGTAAGGCTGTCTGGGTCATCCAACTATTACGGACATCTTAGATCCAGCCATACACAGCAGGAGGGGGTTGGCCATACGCACACACCCTGAATAAATTAAAGCATGCTGAGATAATATGTTATGTGTTATGTATGTATATGCATACTAGGGTGATGTATCACCCGCAAGCAAGGGATCTATCTAACCATGGCGATAATAAGTAGGGACATGCATCTGTGCTACGGGATCAGAATTAATTTAAAAAGATAATGAGAATCAAATCAAGATGATTTTCTACTATCGATCATTCCTAGCCTTTTTTCCATTCATTCCAATACATTTAATTGAAGTTATAACTCCGTAGATAATATATATACTCCGTATGGTAAAGTAGTATTCAAGTCTTCTCCACATAACTTTCCTTGTCAGGTCTTGTTATCTTCCTAGTAATTAACTGACCAACCCTCTTTTTGTTTTGTTTTGTTTTTTTTTTTTTTTTTTAGGGGGGGGGGTTGTTTTTTTTTTTTTTTGTTTTTATTCTAAGTACAATAAATTATGCCCATGTACTGCAGTGCTTGTTCAATACTTACCGATCTCCACCCCTCCACGGAATAAATCTGCAGGGAACCTGCATCTCACGGCGACACAGGGCTCATTCAGCTTATGATAACTCTACACGTCTACCATTGGTCCAGTATCGAACAGAAGTACTGAAGCTCGAGTCATCTGCATACTACCAGTAAAGAGACAAGTCAACCTTGGAAAGTTTACGCGGGCAAAATCTTAAAAGGAGTCGAGGATCCGAGGAACGAGAGAATCAAGAAAGAAAGATACCAGGGAATTTGCGACATATCGACGCTGACAAGGTTCATAAACTTTAAAATAGAAAATAAGAAAATACAAAAACCAGACCCTCCTAGCCGGGAAATATACCAATAACAATGTTAAATGGTACATACTTTCTTTTTTCTCCGAGGTGATGATGTATAGACTTCTGCGAGGGGGCGGTGGATGTATGTATACAGTTCAAGGTACAGATACAGGTACATGGCAGATATAGGTGCCACACATACATCATTGAGGTACTATCCTTGTACCCCATGCTTGGAGTTACCCCGCAGGTGCATAACGCCATCTTGACCTCATTCATTTTTTGTTTATTGGTTCTGGTACACACTACGAGGTTATACATCCAGGTCACGCATGGGCATCACGTAGGTGGCGTCAGGTACATATATTATTGATGTATGTACATACCCTGTACATATATATCTGTACACCTGCCAACGGCTGTAAGGGCTTGGGAATTGATTCTATACCCGACGAATTAATTCAATATAGAAGCCTCTGACGTGTTTTCGAAGTATTCCTTGTCGATAAGCTTATCTCAGATTAGCAACTAGTCTGGTAATAAGGTCCTAAACTATTGCCAAGTAGTGCAACCCCAAGCATAAGCAAGAGCCAGCATGTTACTCGAGCCCTACGCCAGTGGCGAACATTGGTAAAAAGCGAGATTCCATCATTGCCCTGTGCGATGTAGACTCGATATGGTTACATATGGGTCTCAGATATATAATATAGTACAAAAATCTCAAATGACCAATTCTAGATAGACTATAATACAGGTGAACACTTCTAGTATTAGAATACAACTTCCCCTAGTCACGACGTGCCGGCCTCAGGACATATTTCCATGTGGTGCCGAAATGCCATCTCTTTTCCTCCACAACCTCCAAACCACTCTCTCGGACAATCGCCCCGATATCTCGATTCCACCAGCACCCATGGCGGTCGGCATGAGCGGGAGCAAGATTATCAAGAACGCGATTCAACCAGTCATAGTGCGATCGACCGTGTTCCAAGAGTAGAATCTGTCCCTTCTGCGGCTCCGTGATCGACCCTAAGTGACGGAGCGTGCCCACGGGGTCCGGCATTGAACACAAGCCCATCGTCTGGATGACCGTATCGAACGAGGCCTTTTTACCCCCCGGGGGAGGAACATCCTTCGCATCCTGAGCTCGGAAACTGACATTCTTAAATTCAGGATGCAACTTCTGGAACTTCTCTCGTGTGATCTCCACCATCTGTGGACTGAGGTCAACAAACGTGATCGAGCGACATCCCCGAAGCTCCACGTTGCCCCGGTCATCAGGTTTCCTCCGAAATCCAAGATCATAATAGTCAATATTGCGCCCCGTACCGCAGCTCACTTCGAGTACATCACCGCGAGCCTTGTGGACAAGATCCCGTCGCTTCTTACCCAAGCGCATTAGCTTCTCGGACATCTCAACATCCGCATCGAATGTGCCGGCTGTCCGGTTGTATCGATCCGAGACATCCTTGGGCACGTCCATGGATTGCGAATGGCTCACCTCGCGTCGGTAAGACGCGTAAAGGTAACCGCAATACGCACTCATTCCCAGGACACTGACCCCTAAAACGGTCATGATTCTCGGCGACATGCCATGTTGTGGTGTGTCTTTGAGGTTCGCAAGATGCGGATTGGCCCTTTTGGGCAACGTTGCCCCAGATGGCTTCCTGTGTATAATATTAGTGGTGTTGACAATGTCATGATCTGTGGTTGTTATGCGGCATTTCTTTTATCACATCCTCGGAAAGGTTGTCGATCTGAGAGATAAAAGAATATATATACTAACCCGGAGCTATGGACCGGAATCTTACTACCGGTCTTCTGGGGGCCGGGAACCGGCACTTTGGCCTTCTTTAGCGCGGCTCGTCCGACTCGAGAAGCGATCATGATCGGGGGTTGCTTAGATGCGAAGACAAGAGAAGATCGATCATACGATGTACCAAAATATATTTTTCCTTTTTTTCCCCTTTTTTAGCCTTCCCCCGCAGAAAAGCTTTCGGGCCGATATCGTTGCTTATATGTCCAGAACGAATTTATAGGAACAAAAGACAATACTTTTGTCTCTGTATATAAGAATGAACCAATGAGGGAATTTCACCAGATGAATTTCCGGGGTTAATAAATAACCGATGATATCTTTCCCCCTTAATGTTTGGGGGAGAAGGATTCTGTTGACGGCCCGAAACTAAAAAAGAAAAGATTAAATTTGATAGGAAATCGAATTGAATTTGTTTTTTTTTTTTTTTTTTTTTTTTTTTTTTTTTTTTTTTTTTTTTTTTTTTTTTTTTTTTTTTTTTTTTTTTTTTTTTTTTTAGTGTTCCTGTTATCGCCCCGACGTGGAGCCCCGTTCGGTTTTAAGATCCTCTTTTTCCCCCACGCTTTTTCTTTCTCCAACTTCTCCTCAATTTTCTTTCTCTTTCGCATTTCATAATAAGACTGTGGATATATTTGTCTACAATATATAAAAGTTTAAAAGAAAAACCAAAATCAACATGACTTTACCTCCCAAGATCCTAATTGTGGGCGGAGGCGTCTTCGGATGTGAGTGATGGAGATATACTTCAACTGGTACTCCCCGATCTCGCATCTTTGTTTCCTGAACTTAACTTACACCACCACGGTCCCCAACCATTTAAATCCTCAATAGAGCCCTCATCACTAACACTATACAAACATATAGTATCCACAGCGCTTTCACTATCTCGGAGACACCCGAACAGCCAAATCACCGTGTTAGAGGCATCGCCCACGATCCCCAATCCCCACGGCTCATCCGTCGACGCATCACGCATCGTCCGAGCAGACTACTCTCACCCGCTGTACGCGAAACTCGCCAACGAAGCGATCGAGCTCTGGCGCAACACCGAATGGGGCGCACAGGAGGACCGGTTCGTCCAGAACGGACTACTACTCGTGTACCCGGACGGCAACACAAACGGGAAAGAATACGCAGCGAAAAGCTACGACAATGTGAAAGTTATGGAAGGGAACAACGTGGAGCTCCTGACATCCAAGGAAGAAGTGCTGAGAGTTGCGCCCGCCTACGGGGAGGAACTGAACGTCGCCGGCGGCTACGTCAACTGGGGGTCTGGCTGGTCTGACGCCGAAGCCGGCGTGCGGTATGCAAAGAAGCTCCTCGACCAGGAGGGCAAAGTGGTCTTCCAGCACGGAGACGTCCAGAGCCTCATCTACGCCGACCAAGTCACGGACGACTCCCAGCGCAAGGTCACCGGGGTGCGCTTGGCCGATGGCACCTCTGTGACCGCCGACCTGGTGGTTCTGGCGACGGGTGCCTGGACGGCCAAGCTGGTTGACCTCCGCGGCCGGGCTATCTCAACGGGCCAGACGGTCGCTTTCCTGCGTATCTCAGATGAAGAGCAGCGTCGTCTGGAGCATATGCCTACTATTCTCAATTTCGCGACGGGCTTCTTCATCATCCCGCCCCGGAAGAATCTCCTCAAGATCGCCCGCCATGCCTATGGCTACATCAACCCTAAGCAGGTGCCTGTGCCGATGGCGGAAGGACCCTCAATGGAGGTGAGTCTACCGGAACCGGGGGCTCCTGTTCCCCTAGAGGGCGAGGAAGCCTTCAGAAGCGCCCTGCGACAATTACTCCCGAGTCTGGCAGATAGACCATTCGTTCAGACCAGGATCTGCTGGTACACTGATACGTAAGTTTAGTTTGATATTCTTTCTTTCTTTCTTTCTTTCTTTCTCCTTACTGGTGCATGGATTTTGGGAAAGAAAAATACTAATGAAACTTAGACCCGAAGGACACTTCATCATCACATACCACCCTGATCACCCGAACCTTTTCCTGGCTACGGGTGGCAGCGGACACGGATACAAATTCCTCCCCGTGCTTGGTGACAAGATTGTTGATGCGTTGGAAGGGAAGCTTGAGCCCGAGCTACGCGATATTTGGCAGTGGCCTGCGGCCGTAGAGGGCGAATTTGAAGGGGATGGTAGCCGGTCCGGAGAGAAAGGATTGCGGCTGATGGACGAGCTGGCCAAAACGAAAAAGGCCCAGCGGAAGGGTGTCTTATAAGAAAAAGAGACGGACCATGCTCGTACATATACCCTGTATACCTGTATATATCAAAAAGTCTACTTTGCTCATAGAGAGCATCATGTCTATCACTACATGTCTATAAAATCTGCAATTCTACATTAACATCGGGTGATTACCACGATGATCTATAGTTGAACGATGAAATTGACAAGATATTTTTTTTTACTCCATTTGTTTTGTAGGCTATCGAGAGCAGTGATGTAAATCATGCAACAAGAACCAGGTGCGTTGCCTGATCCACCAACTAGCCAGTGCATTCGTCCACGTCCGTTGAGGTCTAAGATAATAACGCAGTGGTTTTCTCCATCTGTGCAGTCAATGACACCAAAGTCATGAATCCCAGAGGGGACGAAAACCTTTCCCCACGCTGACGAGGTCACCATGGTAGGGGTAGAAGCCAATAGGCAGAGAACGCAAAAACAAGTGATTAGAAGGAGGCAACCATCGACCAGCGCACAGTACCGCCCCCTTGATCCTGCGGTGTGCGACTTCTAATTGTAAACACTTTAGTAATTTGTTGAAACATAACAATCAGTAAAGAGAATCCGAGTCGCTAGAACGCCGTAAAAATGCTAGCATAAGCAATCGTCATATGCGAGTAAAAAAAAAAAAAAGAAAAAAGAAAAAAAAAAAAGGATGACCAAGGTTTTTTCAAGCCGCGGCCGGTTCATGATACAATCTTCGCGGGGGTAAGATGAAAAGAAGATAAAGGCAATTGTTAATACACGGTGCGAAGAGGTGAGGTTGTTGCAAGAATCTTGCAGTTTCGGCGAGAGCCAAGTTGACGAGTCATCTAGACCTTGCGGAAATCTTTGACAAAGTTAGCAAGTGTGCACAGACGGTTCAGTGATACGAGGCACTATACCAGAAAGCACAGGATAGATGAGTTCGAAGGCCTGGTAGATCTCTTCACGGACCTTAGCGCCAGTCAAGACAATTTTGCCACTGACGAAGATCAGGAGGACGATCTTAGGCTTCATCATACGATAGATGAGACCGGGGAACAACTCAGGTTCATAAGAACTGAAATTGTGATGGCGACTAGCCAAGCCCTCAAGACGAATTGGGAATTTGATATCACAGGAGCCAACAATGTTCTGGATCTTGAAATCCGTGAATTTGGCGTTGAATCCGAGCTTCTGAATAATACGAGCGTATTTTCTGGATGCCAGCTTCGAGTCGTCCTCGGACTTGGCACCTGTGACCACCATCTTGCCTGAAGCAAAGATCAGGGCGGTAGTCTTGGGTTCACGAATACGCATGATGACCGCCGCGAAACGCTAGTAAGAAAAAGCAGTTCAGCCACACTGTACCCTGATATAAAAACCTCAGGGAGGTGTGGAATGTAATACCTTTGGGTTGTACTCCGCATTTCTGGCGTGGAGCGCAATAGTTTTGAGGTCCAGACGACAGTCAAGATTTACAGTAGCGACAATGTTTCTTTAAAAAGAAGATCCTTGTTCAGCATTCTGGTATACCAGAAGAGACAGCAAGAGTATACTCACTGCAACGTAGGCACAATGCCACTCCCCGGGGTGTTGGCGCCGGGAGTAGCAGCAGGAGTTGCGGGTGTCACCCCGTTGCCATTCGAGGCATTTCCTCCTTGCTGCTGACCATTCACGTTTCCATTTGCACCGTTCATCGCCATGTGTCCGTCCTTATCGGAAGGCGGCGTCATATCACCGGCACCACCGGGAAAAGACAGTGAAGCAGGAGAAGTGAAGGCCCGGGCCTGCTGCGCGGTGGAGGGATGGGTCGTAAGAGAGTCCATTGCGACGTGAGTAGATGAAACTCGAGCTGTAGACCAGCCAAAGACTGATTGATACAACAAGCGTTGGATTGGCAGTCTGATCCCAAGGGACAGTCAGTCATACGCAAGGCTCAACGCAAGGTGGGAGTGAGATATGAGACAGATTTGGAATAAGGGTAACAATATATTGAGAAGATGTATATAGACTCCAGGCTGGAGTAGGTAGAACACAACATAGCCAACATATCAAGATGCGGTAAGACCAGGCAGAAAATTTTTTCACGAAAGGGAAAGAATAACAACTTACCCTTTGTGGAGATGGACAACTCAATGTCTCCCCTACAGCAATGCTGCCTTGTGGTTTTTGTTTTTTTTTTTCTTGACAGAAAACCGTTTATAAAACGGAACTGAGTTCACAGTCAAATCGAGTAAGACCTCAATCAAGACCAACAGCAGACGATGAAAAGATGATACTCGACAAAAAGGTCAAGTATCAAAGCAGGTGAAGGTTCAAGAGGTAACTAGAAAATCACAGTGAAGTGTTTCCCAGAAAATTATAACTCAACAGGATAACTTCCAACAACTATGGGAAAGGGCAATAAACAGGCGCAAAAGTGAAGGGAGTGGACACAGGAAGATGTGCTTTTTTTTTTGTGTCAAGAAAGTCAAACAACTTTTTTTTTCTTTTGTGTTTTTGTTTCCTTTCCTGGAATTTGAATGTCTATCTGCGATTGAAAAAAAGAGAGAATGTGTGTAATGCGATGAAGATGCAAGCCTGGATGGTGAGGTTGCAAACTTCCTATTTCAGTAACTCAATCTGAAATAGTGAGGGAATAGAAAAAAAAAAATCTGGTTCCCCTTATATTTTTTTCCTAAAAAAAATAATTTCTTCCCGGAATCTTTAAGCCACAGAAACAGAGAATGCTATAATAATTAGCAGAGCTCTGCGATCTGAATTAAGGCGGAGTGTGGAGAGGAAGAGGGAGAGGGAAGGGCGGAAAGAAGGCGATAGTACGGCGTTCCGGGCGGTGCCAAGACCAAGATCAAAAATTCCAAGAGCATTTGGAAAGTGGGAGGTTGGGCCTTTATATAGGCTGACTCACAGCGCCCGAGGGTGCTGGCGTCAGGGGGCTGGGCCCGTCGACCACGGCGGCAAAAGCAGCGATGGGCGGTCGCGCTCATCCATGGATCCTACTGTTCTCAGTGAGTTAGCGCTCCACTAGCGGCTCTTGGGTGGCCAACCCTTCTCTCAACCCCCCAGCAAGCGCTATATTCCGCCATCTCTGGTTTGTTGATCAATGAATCCACTCAGAGTAATTTGTTTGGGAGCCCCACCACACTGAACACGCTCTGTTTGGCTGTTGCCCCCTTACGTATTCTCCCGGTCAGCGCCGTGGTTGCAGCCACTTCCTCTTCGTCCAGTCCGCTTCTTTCCTGTTGCTGATAGGCGGTCCCACCTTTGAGTCTATCCATTCCGTTTTCTCCCAATCAAGCCGTGTTACTGTTCTCGAGGTTTCCCTCACGACGCGCCTGGTTCACTACCTTGCCGCTTTAACGGTAGGCATCTGAACAAAAATTTCGCCTCTCGCCCTTGGTGATTGTTTATCATTATTCTAATTTACTACTACTTCTTTGCGATGGATCCTTCTATTTTCCTTCCCTTTTTGGTAAATGTTGGTTACTGATTCACAACACTTGCTGAACATAGAACCAAAAAAAAGATATAAAGAAAAATATTTCAAGAAAAAGAAAAAAAAAAGAATAACAATAATAATAATAAAATAAAAATAAAGGAGGGAAGAGAGAAAGAAAATTCCCCTGGTAGATTAATATAGCCACCACCACATTAACAAAGCCGTACGCGCTCCTGTGGCAGAACTCGAGGAAATTTGCCGTGTTATCCTTGTTACTCGTGTTCGGGCTACCGTGTCTTGATTGGGTCGCCCTTAACCTCACCAAGCGCCGCTCGGGACATGCATGTGGCTCCCACCGCTTTCCCCAGATCTCAAACAAAATTTTTGTGATCCACCGAACTCGCTTTTCAGAGAAATACCCGTCCCATGATCTATCAAAGTCTTCATTGACATGTAAACCTTAGGTGTTTATGTCGCCAAATACTAGTAAAATCTAAACCGGTATTCTTACATACATACCTCGGCGGTATGCTGAATACCACACAGCCCAAAGACGTCGAAACGATACGTTTGTGTACATTATTGTGCCATCATCAACATTCCATCAGGGTCTCCAGTACTTTTCATACAACCTGGGAATTAAAATTAAGGGTGCCACGAGCGTTTATAGGAGAGCACCTTAGTAACCTTACATCTGAGATTACGTAGTCAAGTGATTTCAGACGGTACCGGCGCTCGGACTTTCTTTTCCTCCAGCACCATCACATGCTGCGTAAGTAGGCTTAAATAAAGCCGTCAAATAAGGTCTCGACAAAAGCGCTAATAAAATGCTTGTTCATCTAGTTGTGCACACTGTATCGGAGTACATACTAATACTTACTCAGATTGTATGCTCTTTTGCCAATGACATTCACGTGAGATATTTCTTTAAGGGTCGTTCATGTGATCGCACTCAACCGATATCTTGTCGAGTGCCTTTTTATTCGGTCTTGGTTGATAAAATCAATGACTTGTATATCTGTGTCTGGCACATGAGAATGACGTGTTTGTAAAATGTCATAGAGAAAATCCCCGCATTATACTCCGGATCAATCTCTTAAGACAAGAGAGGTAACAGGTATTGATGTAGGCTGTATGCAGCGGTTTCTGACGGATAGCGGGCTAGCAGCGGAACAACCAGGCGGGTGTGATTCCTATTGCCGCAATTCCTATTGGTTGACATTACCTCGGGTAGGCGGTAAAGCTGGAGTGTTCATTAGCCTTCCGCTAAAATTATTCATTAGTCACCATTTTTATCTCGCCGGTGACGGAGGGACTTCAATTATTGCTCCAAGTATTCTACCATTTGACCTGGCCTAACCCCCCTGCTCTTTCTCTGAACGGCCTTTGAACGTTTGCCATGAATTTTCCCCGAGTCTAGGATCCTCAGAACGTGTGCTCCTTTGCTCCCTTCGCTTCTTGACCAAATCGCAATGGCTTCGAAAGGAGCCGTTTTGCCTCTTCTGAGGCGCGAATTGCGACCAGCTTCGTTACGCTTCTCAAAGGCGTCATTCTCATCAGTTGCGAACTCTTGCCGTAGTTCCAGGAATTCTACCTTACTATCTAGCCGGAAAGCTGTTCGCCACACAAAATTCCTTACCTTCGGTCGGACACACGGCCAGATTCGGCCCTTCTCACAGTCATTACCAAACAGACTCGCAGATGATAGCGGCGAATTTGACCCCAGGCAAGTGGAAAGAGAGTCAGATGAGGTTGATGTCTGCATCGTTGGTGGCGGTATGGACTCCCTGAGCATCTATTAGAAACCATATAATTGATACCATTTTTTTTTTTTATCATCGAGTAGGTCCCGCTGGTCTTGCCGCAGCGATTCGATTGAAGCAGCTAGCCAACGAGGCAGGTAACGAGGAGTTTCGGGTCATATTACTGGAGAAAGCCGGCGAGCTAGGTGCACATATTCTCTCAGGAAATGTTCTCGAGCCTAGCGCGCTCAACGAACTTCTACCGGATTGGCTTTCCGATGACAACCCATCGAAGTTCGAAGGCGCCACACCAGCTCAAGGAGACAAGATGCGCTTTTTGACCCAAAACTCGGCAATTCCAATTCCTGCGCCACCCCAAATGAACAACCATGGCAATTACATTATCAGCTTAAACGAATTAACGAAATGGCTGGGGGAGCGGGCCGAGGAGATAGGTGTTGAAATCTACCCTGGCTTTGCTGCTAGCGAGCTGGTTTACAAGTCTGATGGTTCAGTACTCGGAGTTGCAACTAACGATCTCGGAGTTGGCCGTGACGGTGCGGCTAAGGAGAATTTCGAGCGTGGGATGGAATTCCACGCTCGAATTACGCTTCTCGCAGAAGGGTGCCATGGTAGTCTCACGAAGCAGGTTATCAAGAAGTACGACCTTCGGCGTGATAGCCAACCGCAGACATACGGAATTGGATTGAAAGAGGTCTGGGAGATTCCACCAGAGAAATTCAAGCCGGGCGAAATTGTGCATTCTATGGGATACCCTCTTCCCAAGGATACTTACGGTGGATCCTGGATGTATCACTTTGGAGATAACATGGTTAGCATTGGATTGGTGGTTGGCCTTGATTACCCGAATCCATGGCTCTCGCCGTACGGAGAATTCCAGAAGCTCAAGCACCACCCTCTTTTCAAGGAAGTTCTCGAGGGTGGCAAGTGCATTTCTTATGGTGCGAGAGCGCTGAACGAGGGCGGTTTCCAATCAATCCCGAAGTGTGCTTTCCCTGGAGGCGCTTTGATTGGCGACACTGCTGGCTTCCTGAACGTTCCGAAGATCAAGGGAACTCATTCGGCCATGAGATCAGGCATGCTAGCCGCTGAATCTGCATACTCCGCCCTTCAAGGTAACGATTATGGCACCGTTTTCTTGTTTGATTATGAGGATGCTCTTCGGAAGTCATCGATCTGGAAGGAGTTGTATGAGGTGCGTAACATGCGACCTTCCTTCAGTACCCCACTCGGCCTCTTTGGTGGGATTTTGTATTCTGGCCTGGAAGCCTACCTCCTCAAAGGCAGGGCGCCATGGACACTTAAGCATCACGGTACGGATGCGGCCGCTACCAAAAAGGCCTCCGAGTGCGAGAAGATTGAATATCCCAAACCCGACGGTGTTATTAGCTTCGATATCTTGACTAGTGTAAGCCGCACTGGTACCAACCATGAGGAAGATCAGCCGGTGCACTTGCAGGTGGAGGATTGGGACAAGCACAAGGATATTGCTTGGCCTCAATACAAGGGTGTTGAGAACCGGTTCTGCCCCGCGGGTGTATACGAATACGTAGAGGATCCGACCAAGCAACACGGTGTTCGATTCCAAATTAATTCACAAAAGTAAGTATTTGCTGACTGTGCTCCGCCCTTTTTGCATTCTGTACTAACGATGGATAGCTGCATCCATTGCAAGACCTGTGACATCAAGGTGCCTACACAAGATATCAACTGGCAGACCCCTCAGGGTGGCGAGGGTCCCAAGTACTTCATGACCTGATCTTCGAAATTTTGATTAAATTTTGTGTCGCCCATGCCCCGGAATTTCACCAACACCATTGTTGAAGTTGGGGCTTAGAAATCAGTATCCACTAATTTCATCATTGTGTTTTGCCTTGTATAAAAGAGTCACGTTTGAAGGAATAGGACGGGTGCATGTATATAGATTTTCTTGTTTCTACAAGTCATGTTTTGAGGATATGATTATGCTCCAGGATGGATGAAACGAGTCGTAGACGAAAACATCAAGATTGATGCGCAAACAATGATTGGTTGATTGATTGATTTCTTTTCTTTTCTTTATTCTCTGTTATCTTCTTTATTTCATAGAAATTAAGAAAGAATACAAAGAATAGAAAGAACAGAAAAGAAAAGAAAAGAAAATGAAGAAAAATGAAGTACAAGGTCAGTGGTAGATGATTCAAACCCACAGCTCTTGCGGCTCAACCCCGTGGGGATTAAATTGGACGGAACCGTGGAAAATAAGTACAGAATGTATTTATAGAACCGTCCAAAGTGATCCATAGGTGTATCCCAAATTCTCCCATATTAAGGTAGCATGGATGAGGTATGTGTATGCAAGCCTAATGTATTATGATAGCTTTCTTCTGAAACATTCATGATAGAAGCATCATTGACACCGGAAACATCCTTATCCTTGGACCTTCATTTCCTTTTTCTTTGAAATGAGGAACAAAGAGAGCCTAAAAATTTCCAAAAAGTAGTTTACGGGTACGGTGTTTTCCATGTTATTCCATGGCGATTGGTTGAAAGTTGATACAAGGCTGGAACTTGGTCGCCTGTCTTTGGCTGTGGGCGGGGCCACGTGGATCCCGCCAGAAAAAAAAAAGTGAGGCGAAGCGTCTCATCAAGTTGTTTGGCTCGATTAAATTTGCATTGTTTTCCACCGCTTAAACCAGAGAGAAAGAGCAAGCTTAAGCAAAAGCTCCAGGGACAAGAGACAAGTCATTTACCCTGTCACGGTACTTTTACGTTTCCAATTTTTTGTCTTGTTTTGACTTTTTTAGCTTTAGCTTTTCTTTTTGCTCTCTTTTCCTCTCTCTTCTTCCCTTTTTTTACCCTTTTCCTCTTCTACGCCTGGCGGTCAAACACAGACCATCTCTCTCTCTCTCTCTCTTTCTCTGTTCATCTTCTTTTACTCTCTCTTTGCTTCCACTGCTTATTTCTAACCCCCCCCTCCTCTTCCCTTTCCTTTATCTATTGCTTATACCTAGGATCTCTACCAGTCGACTCTCTGACTCTAGAAGTGTGATCCTTAGCGTTTAAGTTAAGCCACCGATATCCCCTCTTCCACCCCCTAATCAGGCGCCACCAACAACCGTCCGGACCACGTCCCACTTGGGGATTCAGGAACAATAGCCATTATTATCCAGAAAGGAATTGCGACCCCATTGATCCCAAGGTTTTCTTTTTCTTTATTTTTATTACTACAAAACTCTTTGCATTGGCTTGTGTCAACTCTCGCCACTTCTCTGGATATCCTATCTCTCTACATCAGTGTTCCAATTTGGCCATCATCGCGGGTTTCTGAGGCCAAAATTACCATCCTAGGATTTTTCCATTAAGACGCCATTGTTCTAGTGCCAGCCATGACTGAAGTATCGTCAACCCGACTTTATCTCGGGAATCTTCCCCGCAATGGTATGCAGCCATTCATCAATTCTACCCCCTGAGAGGTTCTTCCCAAATTTTCTCCAGCCCGATCGGAATGTTGCCCGTTTAGTCTATTTGCGCCCCAAGTGCCAGGATGCTCCGCTGGATCGCCAAATGCCCTGTCGCTTGGCCCTGATGCGTAACAGGACGCTTGCGCTGCACCTTTCGATGTCACTTTTTATACTTCCCAGGTGTATATCTAGTGCAGAGGATTCCTGTTGTTTTATGTTTTCCGTTTATATTATTAGCCTATCTTACTGAAGCACCTGGGATTTTGGATAATCATTGGCAGCTACTCCCCTCACCACATATTTCTAGATAACTCGTGTATTTGGTTGCAATAAGCTGACATTTTCTCGCGGCGCCTGCGCTGTGGGAGGTTTCCAGTCACGAAGCAGGATATCGAGGAACATTTTAGCACCCATGGGTCCGGGAAGATCACAGAGATCAAGCTCATGAATGGGTTCGGATTTATCGAGTACGAAGATGCGATGGATGCCAGAGATGTTGTGCCAGGTAAGTGACCAATTCCATGACATCGCTGTATGTTGCTAACATGATTGCCCAGCATTCCGTATGTGTCTTATTCTGATCGTAGGAAGATTGCTTTTATTGACGGACTCTCGCATATAGATGGCAGTGACTTCAAAGGGGAAAGACTGACCGTGCAATTTGCAAGAGGGCCGCGTCGAAAGGAGAATTTCCCTGGCCCAATGGATCGACCGAACATGCCCCGTCCCCGTCGTACGGTTTACCGCATGGTGATTTCTGGACTTCCGGAAACAAGTTGGCAGGTTAGCAGCCCAAATCTATTTTTCTCAGGATTCCCAGGACACCGTGCGCCTAGGACGATGTGTACATGAACAGCTTATCACTTACCCCTCCCCAACACTTTTCTATTTTTATGCCCTTTCTTTTTGTTCCCCCCTTATTTCATGGATTGCACTCCAAGGATTCGAACCGGCCATGGCACAACCTCCATTAGGGAATCTGGATATCCTACCAAAAGCTTGCATTTCTCCCTGGTGGAGAAATGGTTCCAACACCACTATTGCTCTGAAGGCATACTCCGTGGAATTCAACTGCCGTGCGAGTAGTGTATATGTGTTAAACGACCTTACATGGACGGGATACCCATCGGCAGCATGGATACCGGCCATCCCTGGAGCTCCCTTCTGGTTTGGTTGAAACCGTGGTCTGAATCGTTTCTTTGTCTGCTCTGTGTTTTCTGTGCACTCCTTGGAAAGTCCTGGAATCCGATTATGCAGCTGGAGCTCGACTCACACCATGGAATTATCTAGGATCTCAAAGACTTCGCACGTGGAGCGGGACTTGATGTCGTTTACTCGGAAACCGGCCGTGAGCCTGGTAGAGGGTGGGTTGTGTCTGACCGACAGGATGACCGCTGGAAACTACTAACACCTTAGAGGTTCGTCGAATTCGAAACCGCAAATGATCTAAAGACTGCCGTTGAGAAGCTCGATGGGCGTGATTTCAAAGGCTCCAGAGTGGATTGCATCTCAGATGTAAGAACCCTACAACTGCCGTGAAGCTAGGAACACATCCTTATCCAACGTTTGTAGGTTCAGCCAGGTATTGAAGATCGCCCGTTCCGTGACCCCTACCGCTCCCGATCCCCCCGTCGGAGCTACCCTCCCATGGATGAGTACGACCGCAGATTCCCTCCCCCCCGTGGCTACGGTGCCCATTTCCGGGACCGGGAGCGTTCTCCTATCCCAATTCGTCGTGACTACTATGAACGTGATGGCTATGGGCGCCGTACTCCCCCCCGTCCTCGCATTGATGACTACCCGCCCCCACGCCGACCTTATGATGACCCTTATGATGTTCGCCCGCCACCACCTCCTCGGTATGATGACCCATACATGGTACCTAGGCCCTACGGACGTCCTCGGTCTCCCCCTAGAGGTGAATATGTTCCATATGAGCGCCGTGGCTATTGGTAAAATAATAGCCCCTTGTGATTTGGCTGTCTTGGATGCATGGCGGATACCCACTCTGCTTTGTGTGCTTATGATTTCCCCTTTTCTTCTTTTGTATTTGTTATTTCCCTCCGATCATCCATGGAGTTATCTTGTGCTACCAAAGTCACCCTCATTTTCCGGCCTGGATATAACAAAGGTGCAGTGCACATGTTGCCGAAAAGTTAATCTAATACTTGATGTGATGACGACTTTGAGGCCCGCCGGGATTTCCTTGGAACGCTCCCGAACTCTTGTGGATGAGAAAGGTATGAGACGGTCGCCTAGCCGCTGTCAATGGTTTGTTCGCGCAGTTTGCTTTATGAGGGCCATCCCCATCGCGGTTTTGGCGGCCGACTGGTACCGCTGAGTGTTGTGAATAGGTTCGCCTTTCTTCCCCTTGCCACATACATGATCTCCTGGTGATATGAAGATGGACCAGATTACGAGGCTATTATTGTACATTGACCCATTAAATTTATTGTTGTTACTGTACGGGGGTCCTTAGTGGATATTGTAGTAATAGGATTGAATGAGAGTTATAAAGAGAGAAAGTAAACATAATATGAGGTCATGAACAATCAGCTTTGTCCCAGTGATGACAGCGGCTAAAGTATGTATTTCGATAAGCTGTGGATCCCGATTAGATAGGAGATCGAGAGCTCTGCTTAATCTGTTTATTACTCCCGTACCATGAGTGAAACATCATGGTACCCGTGGTATTTAAAAAGAAGCTTCACCCGCGCTAGAAAAAACCCCACCATCCAGTCTTACAAATTTCGAGTTCACAAAATCCCCCGCTGAGCACACACCGTACCCCGGGATTGTGATTGCGGACCACTTCTTCTCTATAATTGCTCAAATCATTGTGATCTGAGCTGATATCGATCTTATTCTGAACAATACTATCTCCAATTCCTACCTTGTGCGATCGAGCGATTCTGACGTCAGAGCTATCTAGGCTTTGTATAAGAACGTTTCGCAGGTGCACCGCTCGTCTGGCTGATATTTCTTCTCGATTATCTCACTGGAACAACATTAAACAAAAATGGCTGAACAGAGAGTCAATGTTCATATACCATCTTGCCCCGCAGTGCTAGATAGCGTACGACTTCGTGACATTGAACTGCCTTTACCCGCAGCCCCGGAAGCATGGCACCGGCCCGCGAAGTCTCAGCCGTGTACAGCGTCATTGAAGCTATCCTACTCATCAGCTATTGCCGCTGCAGATGCCGATGATGTCTCATTGTCGATTGACTATGGCAAGTTGTACCGTCGCCTGGAAGAGGATATCCGCCATATAGGAAAACATGACGACCATCCGGGACAACGAATGGTTAGCATCGAAGGTAGTCGACGGAATTCCATGATGAAGAATGATGTCGGTCAAGATGTGCGCTTGACAGCGGCCACTGTTGCGAACTGTAGTTTAGAGTTATTAGATGAGACTGCAGCTGGGATTCGAAGGATGTCACATATGCATAATGCCGCCAGCCAAGTAGCTCCCTCGACAACTCTTATTGACAGTGTCTTTGGCCAATGCGAAGTGTGGCTACATCTCCCAAAGGCCTTGCTGCGCGCGGATGAAGGTTTGAAGTACCGCAGTGTCACGATGTGGGGCTATAAGCAAGAGAACGAAGGTGCCGGAGATCCCCAGCTATCTCAGCGATGTCCGGTGGTTTTGGAAGAAGAATTCCGAATTGACGGCATTCGGTGCCATTGCATTCTTGGGGTTAATTCTCATGAGAGGGTTGAGAAGCAGGCGGTGATCATTTCGCTGGAGTTCAAAGGCCCGGGCCAATTGGCATGGGGCTCAACGGTGGTGGACACCTATCAAGCAATGACCAGAGCTGTTGCAGAGGTAGGTTTCTTGTCAAAAAAAGAAGAAAAAAAAAAAAGAAATTCCCTGTACATGAAGGGAGATTAGTCTCGAGTGAAAGCTAACGAACATAACAATAGCGAGTTGATGAAACATCCTTCCAAACGGTCGAAGCACTGGCAACATTTATTGCACGCATCGTGACTATGGACTTTGCTAATGAACGCGTGACAGTCAGGGTAGAGAAGCCTAGCGCATTGGCATTTGTGCAAGGCTCAGGGGTTGAAATTACCCGGTCTCAGGCCTTCTTTGAGACAGACGGGAGACGAGTATAGAAAGAAGTAGATTATCTTGTTTAGGGGGGGGGGGGGGAGAAAGAAACATTTACACATCCGTTGTAGTGAAATTCATCGAAGCAACTGTTGTATATCTGTATGTTTATTTGTCTATATAATTGTCCAAAATGAGTCAATCACTTGATGTATAGGTTGTATATACTTTTTGCCATTAAAAGGAGGCAAACATAAGGCCCAATGACCATTGCACGTGAAGAACTATACTGGTTAGTGTCGCTTAGCACCGGAACACGCTGATTGGTGGACGGGGACGTCAGCGTTTAGTACTTTTTTTTTTGAAACCAAAATATTATTTTATTTGTTCTTCTTTTTTGATTTGCCTGTTTTTCCTTTTCTCTTCCTTTTCTTCCATCCCCAGGTTTCTTGGAATTACTGGAAGGTAACCCCTTTCCTCTTCACTTCAATCCGGATATCGATTGATTCCGTTATTGCATATATATTATCTTATTTGTCCAGCTGTTTCTCTATGTGCCTGTCTGCGCCTAATTCACTATCTGCTACTGTACATTTCGCTGGCTGCGCTGCCAACCCTCGCCCTTTCTCTCCAATCACTGGTGGCTCTCTGCATACGATCTCTTCGGGAGCCTCTGTACTGGCTAAATCTTGGGTGGTTTCATCTGCCCAGCTGCCTGAACCCTTTCTCAGCAAGGTGATTTGGCTAGGGGTCCTTGGTCCGTCCTGAACAAGGGCGGACGGTAAATTGCTGTGTCTTTGAGACATTCGAAGGGACGAGGAGACTTCAGCTAGCATTGCGTGAGGGCGGACATATCTAGAGGTATGTGCGAATGGAAGGCAAAAAAGAAGAAAAACAAGAAATTCAAAAATCATTATTGTCTCACCCCTTACATTGTGTTCTTCAACCTTGTTCCGAGTACCCCACTCTCATGCATCCGAGGCAGATTCGGGCCTAACATTCCTACCTCTCGATTAGATACTGCATCTATCCGCTTTTTCATGATTTAGAGGCTGATCCTCGTCGACCGAACTTTGCTTTTCAACGCTTCTACACTCTCCGGCTCTCTCCGTTTGGGTGTAACCTCTCGCCGCCAGACAACGGTTCGAACATTACTGGACAGAGAAGGATTAAAGACTACTGCAAAAAGAATTGGAAATGTCGAACATGTTCTCGGACGACATCTCCGTCGGCGACGTCTTCGCGCCTCAAGCTGACATGTCGCAACCCCGCGATGAGGTTAAATTGAACAACAATCAAACCGCCGACTTCCGTATGCGCGATGCCAGCCCAGAGCACAAGCAAGCATTGGCAGATAAAGGAGGCGAAGGGATGAAAGCTTCCCCAGCCCCGAAATTGAATGTGGACCGGCTCCCCGGAAAGGCAGACCGACGAAAGAAAAAGAAGCAGCACGCCGCTCCAGCAATCTCTACCGTGCGTGGATTCACCCCCATGGGATCTGGTGATGAGGATTCGGACTTTTCGACTTCCAGCTCAAGAGCACCGGTCTCAGGAGCACGCTCCGCAGGGAAACCCGGTAGTAGTCCGATGGCGCAGCCAACTGCTGGCAGTGGTGTCAGTGCCCTCAAGCTCCAGCTCGATTCATTGAATATCTCCGGGGATAGTGCTTCACGTGGCGCGCCAAGTGACGCCAGCGTCTGCTCAGACAGCGATAAGACAGAGGTCCTGACCAGTTATGAGGTTCCTCTGGATCATGACTATGTGAGCGCCGATGCCGTAGCTGAGGAGAAATCTCACAATACCTCGAGTGTTCGCGATGTGCGTACGCAGCTTTGCCGGAAAATGACCACGGACGACTTTGAGCCACTGCTTTGCTTGGGCAAAGGATCCTTTGGGACTGTATTGCTGGTCCGTCATACGCTCACGGGGAAACTGTATGCTCAAAAACAGTTCCGAAAAGCCTCCATCACCGTCCACAAGAAGCTCGTGGAGCAGACAAAGACGGAGCGTACAATCCTGGAGAGCGTTAACCGCCACCCATTTGTCGTCAAGTTCTTCTATGCATTCCAGGACCACGAAAAACTCTACCTTATCTTGGAATATGCCCAAGGCGGTGAACTTTTCACGCACTTGGCCATGGAGCGCATGTTCGATGAAGATGTAGCAGCCTTCTACATGGCGGAAATGGTCCTTGCCCTTGAACATCTGCACCAGAACGTTGGCGTGATCTACCGTGATTTGAAACCAGAGAATTGCCTGCTGGACCATGAAGGCCACCTTTTGCTGACAGACTTCGGTCTCAGCAAGATCGCTGTCGATAATGACGACCGCTGCAACTCTTCCCTGGGTACCATCGAATACATGGCCCCAGAGGTCATCCAAGGCAAGTCTTACGGAAAAGCTTGTGACTGGTGGTCTCTGGGAGCACTGGCGTACGATCTTCTCACCGGATCCCCTCCGTTCAAAGCCAACAACAACGCCAAATTACAGGAGAAGATTCTGAAGCAGAAGCTAGCCCTGCCGTACTTCCTTGGCCCAGATGCCAAAGATCTGCTGACTCGTCTCCTTCGCAAGGAACCATCCAAGCGCCTCGGATACCACATGCCCAAGGACCTGCAAACTATCAAGAACCACCGGTTCTTCCGCAAGATTGACTGGAAGGCGCTCGCGCGTCGCGATATCACCCCTCCCATCAGTCCCGTCATTACCGACCCGGCCCTCGCCGAGAACTTCTCGGACGATTTCACCCATCTCCCTCTTAGCCCGATCGTCGCTACCAGCTTCGATGAACATTTCGCAGCGCGCCAGCGCAGCAGCCAGCGGTTCATGTCTTCAGGCTACGAAGGTATGCCTGAGGAAAGTAACCCGTTCGGAGGATTCAGTTTCGTCGCTTCTAGCAGCTTACTCGATCACGGAATGGGCATCACCACCGGCGGCTTTTGACTATCTCGGCCAACTTCGTCCCCACTGGACGACACGACCACACCGAAGACAAGGGATTATGTTCACTCATTACCTTTACAATGTCCGTGTCCGTCCTGTGATCCAATCATGTCAATGGTTCATACTAGATTGTTTATAAATAAACTCTTGCATTCTTGCACAAATCTCTCTACACACGTAACACAGAAAAGCTTCCAGTATAAATGTAAAACAGATTCCCAACTAAAATAACACCATTCTCACAATCACAAAAGCACAACACTACAATCTCCACCCGATTAAACCCAGCAACCCAACCCATAACATAATAATTCTTGCAAGAAAAAAGAAAAAAAGAAATAATAAAAGAAAAGAAAAGAACAAAATAATATAATGATAATAAAAAAAAAGTATATATTACAAAAATAGACAAACCATCTTTCACTACATCTCTTTCACAAAAATTATCTGATCATGATATTCAAACGTGATTGTATACTTTCTTTGTTTTTTTTTTTTTTTTTTTTTTTTTTCCCGTCCACACTATGGTCATATTTACAGTGTTGCTCAAGGACCCAGAACTACTATAAAGACTGGGTGGCGAAGCACCCCTCCTCCCAGGCAAGAGATTCCGGAAGAGATTGATAGGGGGTAAATAAGTAGAATGAGAAGGTTTGAAATGATTAGGGGAAAAAATGAGTAGAAGGGGAAGATTAAAGGCAAGCGAAATGTAAATTTTTTTTTATTTAAAGTTCCCCTTCTTCGCTGCCTCCGCCCTCATCTGGGTCAGCGGGTTGATCGGGGGGCGGAGGCGGTGGTTGTTGATGGTGTTCAGGAGGCGGTGGGGGTGGAGGATGTGGTTGCTCGCCGATGGATTTCCGGCCGGTAGCGGAGTGACGTCTTCGGCCGGAGTCGTCATATTCGCGATGTCGATCGGGGTGGCGTCGATTGGAGTCTCGAGCAGGGGGGATGCTCTGGGGGGTGGACATGTTTTGCGAAACGATCTCATCGATGCGTTGCTGGATGGGGTCATCGGTGGGGGCACCGGGTCTGCTTCCGCTGGGGCGAATGTCGCTGTCACGGCGGGGGAAGGGTCGAGGCGCTGGAGGTAAAGGATGTTGATATCGCTGGGGGACGTGGGAGTGAGGAGGCGGTTGGGGAGTTGGAGGGAGGTGACCGTTCGGGTGGTGTTGTCGGTCGTTGGGGGGCAAACGCCCTCCTGATGGGGGAGTAACCGTTTCTAAGGCGTTGAAGGATGCGATAGAGGAGGGTGAGTCGTACTCGGCTAATGCATCTTGTGTACCGTCGGAGCCCACGCGCTGTCGCTTCGGGGACCGCCCACCGTTAACGGGAGGAGCCACCAGTTCCGTGTTCTGAGAGCCGGAGAGGATTCGCGGTTCGAGATCGCGCTCTCTAGACCGTTTCCGTCCATTGACGTTGTCTGCTTCTTGCGGGGTGCCAGCCGAACTGCCAGCGCGCGGGATCCTGGTCTTCTCAGTACCCTCGTCTGAGAGGATGGGGGTGGTCGGGTAGTACTGGCTATGTTTCTGCGTGGCATTATTCTCGTATAATTGCGCCACCCTTGTACATGCGCGACGCACTTGCGCCAAATCCACGTCGATCTGCTCCCACCACGACCGGCCAAACTCATCGTCTTCGAATGCCACGTCACAGTGTCGGGCGGCGGCGTACAGAGCGGCGGCGGCAATGACTCGAGGGGTAAACTGTAGACAGAGGACGGTGAACATAGAATCGTTGACGAAAGCCCATGCGGCGTTCCGAATCGCTTTGTTTTCGTTGACTCCGAAGAAACAGATGAAATCGTAGAGAATCCGGTATGGTTGGTCGAGTTGCAGGTCGAAGCACAGGGCCTCCAGGAGCAGGTCCTCATGGTGTAGGATGGTGTCTCGCCATCTCCAGAACTCCTTAGACTGCTCGTCTACCACCAGATTAGATTGCTTCTGCGCGACTCGACAACATGCCACCACTAGCTCCTTCATTCGTCGTACATTCTCCTCCACCTTTGTTGCGAGAAATAGGGACGTAGCGGCAATCGGATACGGATGCATGCCCGGTCGTTGCGGTAGGTCGACCATGCTGTAGCGCATGAAGAATCGGTGAAGGTACACAGCGGCGGTTGCAAGGGTGAGTTGCGGTAATTTCAACATGATGCCCACCTGGGTGATGAAATTAACCCCCTTACTGCGACTCGTATGTTCGGCTTCGAGTGCCATGCCGTCGAGTTGCGACGGTGCACGCTTGAGCTCTTCATCGGTGAATAGCCATTGGGCCTGTGTCGCGAGTAGGACGGGATTTGAAGGTGCCGGCACGGGTCGCTTCTCCGGGGGATGTGGTGTTACAGACGCCATTGGGGTGAATTTCGTTATGTGTTAGCCTGGAAAGACTGTGCAGCTGGCCAAAGTAAATATTGTGTTAAGGAAAGCTACACCACTGGGTTACCAGTAGGGGTTCAACCATTCAATCGCCCACTCTGAGTTTGAACCAAAAGGCCACAAAGATACTGAAGCACGATCAACCTTTGCTAAAGAAGTAGGTGAGAATATAATAAGTGATCAGCACATATCAACCATGGCGCGAGAGAACCCTTCATCGCATGGTGGGCCAAACGGTGACTGGGAAGCCAATCGCACTATTGTATGTACTTTAAAGACCGATGGGGATCATGAAAGGTACTGTGAAAAAGAAAAGAAATTAAAAGTGAATGACAGCGAAAAAAAAAAGAATAAGAAAAACTGGTGTTTTCCTTTCTCTGACTCTTTTTCCCCCTGTAGATGGAAAATGTTGGAGTTGCAAATGATCCGCAGCAGCGAACGATTAAATGCAAATCATCGGATCATTCAGTTGTTCCGAACTACAACAACCTTACATAAACTTCTTCGTTCTCTAATAAAACAGTAATTGCACACATTATTAGAGATGGAATTTTCTAATTCAAAAAATTTGTAATACACAGATAGCTATGCGTGGTATCATTAATAGCAATTGACTTTCAGGGCTTTGGTCGAGTCCCCGTTATTTTCGCTCCAGAAAAAAAAAAAAAAAAAAAAAAAAAAAAGAAAAGAAAAGAAAAGAAAGGAAAACCCCCTAAATGAACGCCATGCTTATATACGATCTCAACAAAACAACACAAATCTGGTTCTTAAGCAATGCCCACGGTATCTCCAATCTATGAAATAACAACAGATCATTCCTCTTCGCTGACTTCACTTTCATCCTCGCTAGCGGCATGGTATTGATGAAGTGTATGCTCCTGTTGAGATTGCTGACTTCTAGCTTCTTCCTCCTCCCGTGCGCTTTCTTCAAATGCGGCCTCCATCTCGGCAGCTAGTGCATCATCGTCTTCGACATCGTCCTCATCGACCGGTCCATTAGGACCTGAACCCACCCTTTGGGGGCGCGCCGGTAGCCCTCCGGGTCCAGCCGGAGAGGGTAGTCGCAGGTCCTCAATATCTTCATCTTCCTCCTCTTCATGGTTCGCAGGGGTGTTGTTCGAGGAAAAGTGGGCGGGATTGACCCGAAATGCGGGGCGAGATGGTGGTGGTGAGCCCATGTCAATGATCAAATCCCCATCAATGATAATATTGGATCCCGGTGAAGGAGCTGGCTGTTGAGATACCAATGCGCTGCTTCCATTCTCAAAGGCCGGAGAACCAGTTGACCCCACGGTACCATTCTCTTCAGCGGGCCTGGCCTTCTCCTTCTCTTTGTCAACGCGAGGGGGAGGCTTGGTGTTGGGCTTGGGGGTGGCGTTGTCCTGTTTTGCGGGCTTAGCCGGCTTCGGCAGACGAAGGGGGTTGGCTTGCGCCTTCTTTGGTCGAGGCTTCGGACTTGGAGTAGGCTTTGTGGTTGCGGGCATCAACGGAGTGTTGGCTTTACTAGTATTGGATTGGGGTTCAGGGGTGGCATTGTCGGATATCGACTTATCATCTTCGGCATTTTCCTTGGGAAGAAAATGCCGATAGTCGTACGGGTTGGACTCATCCGCCGGGCCATCATCATTTCCACTGGTATGGTCTGAAGCACGATCATCGCCCGACGTCGGATCCTCTTCTTGTAATGTACGGAGTTGGTCATACTGCTCGAGCACCTGCTTCTCGGTTTTTGCCGGTGCCGCGCGGAGGTTGAAGTTAAGCTGCGTTGCGACCGGCTCTAGTACGAATGCTTTCCGATGCGAATCAAACACTAGAACCAGATTCCGCTCCTCGGGCTCGGAGACCGATTGGTCCGGATCGATGCTCCCCTGATATGAATATGTCAAGATATTCTGGTCGGCATTCGGTGCCTTGTCGGTGATGGTGAGGTTGAAATGGTCCCTCGATTGCGATGACCTTGCGATAGAGGATCGTTGCTGTGCGGTCGCCGACTTGGTCTTGTAATTGTATTGAATGTTCACTAGCTTGGACCGCGAATGGCCATTTGTCTCCGTAAGTCGATCGCCCAAAATGATGGGGAATTCGGCTTGTTTTGTAGGGTCGATCAAACCGGTGGAAAGAGCGGGAGCGGCCATCGGTAGGTAGATGATGATCAAGAGGGGGAAAAGAGATAGGACCGTAGAATTGCTGTTCAACGAAGGGATACTGTTTTTCCTCTCTTCTTCCTTTTTTAATTAATAAAATCCCTTTCCACGCTGAATAAAAGAGAAAGTTTCATCACTTGGTTGGAGGTGACACCAAATGCAAGCAAAGGTGATGGACGTCACGCTGGAGACGGAAATGAACACCGAGAGAGGGGGGGAAAGAAGAAACACCAATCATAGAAATATAGAACAGAGAGGTAAGATATATAGAGAACCAAAAATGAACATAATATATACCAATAATCCCTTTGAAAAGGGAGGGAATAAGAAAGGGTAACAAAGCAAAGCAAGTAGAAAGAGGGAAGAAGAGGGAATGAAAGAGAGAGAGCGAGAAATGAGGAGAAAGAAGAGGGTCCCAGAAGTCCAGACAAACATTAACCGTCCACTAGTTTAGGTACGGCTAAAGCGCTCCGAACCGGAGAAAATCCCCCTTTAGACAGTACCTCAGCCTCAACCTTGGGGATTGTAATTCACCACTTCATATATTCTTTTTCTTTTTTTTTTTTTTTTTTTTCCTTTGCCCCTCTTTTGTCTCTTATTATTTTCCTCTTTCCTTTTTTCTTCCTCTTTTTTTATTTTCTCTCTCTCTCTCTGTTGTCCGTTTCGTGGTCATTATTCCTTCAATGCAATTCCGAGCGAGCCCTTGCACCGTCAATGCTCACCCCCTTACTACTTACTGGACAAGGTTGTAGGATGTCCTCCCGTAAGTTGTTCCAAACGCCCTGCCAAGGCCCGGTGTTTCTTGGTTACTTCTTCCCATTCGTAAGCCATCTCATCATCCTCATCCGTATCACTTAATTCTGTAAGAATCATCCCAAAATCGCCACCCAGTCGTCCGAGACTAGCCGCGCAATATAAGATCTGGGTTAAAAGACTCTCACGCGAGCTTTTATCGCGTACATTAGGAAGATATGTCCGTAAAGTTTCCGTTAGCAATTGGATCAGATGCATAGGGAAGGTAGCCAATGCCGATGGGAGCGCCTGTAACGGGTCGTTGTAAACAGGTCGGGATACCGTCGATTTGACTCGCGCATCGATTCCGCGTAACCCTGCCACTGCTATATCCGACTCGGACTGCTCGGGCGTAAAGATATTCTTGTACAAAGAAACGATGGCAAAGCTTTGCTCGCGAAAGATCTCGATATATCGCTTCAGAAATTTTTCCGTCTGGTGGCCGTCAGACCAGCCATACGCGCTATCCTTCTTCTCCGAACGCTGAAGTCTGCGTTGCGACTCCTGATCGGCGAGTTCTCGTAACGGATCGAGTGCTTCGAGGGTTGATACCAGATTGGCCAATCGGCAGGTCAGAAATAGAGCGCCAAGGGCACTCTCACCGGTCCCTGTCCCTCCATCACTCTGGAGGTTCTCCAGCTCGGGCGCCACTCGACGCAGCCAACCAACCGTTCTCATTGCTGCTGCTAATCGAAGATTTTGTGCTCGAAGCCCGGTGATCAAATTAGTTGTCATATCCTTCATGGCATCCTCGGCCTGAGACGCGACATCCTTCACCAGGGGGGAATCGGGGTACAGGGTCTGTAATCGTTTGATATGCGCATACACATCTAATGCGGCCGAGTAAGTTGTTGATGATGATCCGCCGGCCCCTGAGCTTGCTGCCGCGGAAGATACCGCAGTCGAAAGAAGTGTCGGCAGTTCCAATATATCGGACAGTCGGTCAACATTCCTCGCCAGTTGCATGACTTTCTTTCGCTTCTCTAATGCTGCATTCTCGGCAGCTCGACTGTACTTTGATGAGAAGCTGACAGCCTCTTCATCTAACTTCGGTATTACATCTCGGAGCTGTTCCGCATCACGGGTCAACTGGGATATGGAAGCGCGAAGGTTCGATAAGCTGTCGGCGGAAGAGATAAAGGTTCTATGCGAGCGATTGGACAAGGCCTGGAGGGAGAGGAGAGTTGAATGAGATGACTGCGCGAGGGATTGTTGCTCGGTTTCTTGCAGCGCCTGGAGAGAAAGTGTCGGGAGTCGGTTAAGGTACTGGGCCGTTGTTGTATTCTGTTCCGGGCTTAGAGGGATATGAGAGGCATTGTTAGAAGCCAAATGGGGGGTTAAAATGTCGTAGAGATAGTCTGCCATGTTAAAGCTCCCGGTAGAGGGGGTGGGGGGTTTAACGGACGTCAATTGTGGGGCTTGTCTTTTCGAAGGCAGATGATGAAAGGAGGACAACGTTTTTAGTTCCTGAATTAAATGTACCCGCGATGCTTTATGTACGGTAGCCGCAGCGGCCATTAAGCGCATGATCTCCGTGACTTGACTTTACTATTACTATACGGGTCTTCCTTTCTCTCATTACAACATCTCTATAACCATCAATTGAATATCGAAATGTTTCCATTTTCAACCCGCGGAGGTGAATCCACGAGGTTTTGATCAAAGTGAGAGTTTACAATTTTATCTTTATCTTATCGTCAAATTTAGATCAATGATTTAGACTAGAATGAACTTCAGCGCTGCTGCAAGCAAAACAAGGATTCCTGATGAGTACGCCAACGGACGCCAGCCAATCTAGCCCGTTGTCTCGCAATTGACAGCGTGACAATGTCAGGGGCGCTTCGGCATGTGCTACATGATATTGTGAAACATCTTAAATTGATTGAAGCCCTACGATTGGGAATAATCATCGTGCACTACTAGTAGAGCGACAGTCCACAGATTCCTCTCAAAAAAATAATTTCGACTCATGGATAATGTGTTGAGAGTCATTGACCGAAGCATGTTGCCAGTCGTGAATGCATTTAACGACATTTCCATTAGCTGCAATCACGTGACAGCAGTCAACATTGAATCACTTGATGAAGTGATAGATAGTTTATGAAGATGATTAGTCTATCGAGATATGATTAATAGTCCATTTGTTTAGTCACTGCAATAATGAACCTATGTCAACCTGCAGCACTATAGCAAAAAAAAAAAAAA
>ML742340.1:0-29570 GCA_009193465.1 Aspergillus avenaceus
AAAAAAAAAACAATAAATTTTATTTATTTCCCTCCTCTTTACTAATTTCCCTGTCTCGAGATCACTGATCACTACTATATATATAATTTTGATACTATTTTAGCCTATCCTCACCAGCCTCCTTCGATCTCGTCATCTCCAATTTTTGTCGAATCGCCCTCGGACATGTTGTCCGCCTTCCTTCGATTCCTGCGCATTCGGTGACCATGGAGCCGGTTCGTTCTCAAGTTTTGGCGTATACCTCCCCGACAATATTTTTCTTGGGACATTTTCAACGGTCTTAAGTGATCCGGCGCTCTTTTCTTGTCGGATCTACGTGAGACTTGACGTGGGCTGTGCCGGTCGCTCATGATGGACGACCGCAGACCCGAAGTGTTGGTCGTGTCAATTGTTTTCTTCGTCCTCGCTTCCACCTTTGTGGCACTGCGATTTATTTCGCGGGTGTTCATAGTTAAGAGAGTTGGGCTGCATGATTATTTGATGCTATTGGCATGGGTATGTTTCTCCCTATGCACGGTCAGATGCGATTTCCGATGGGATACAGAGGTCGAGTGATGACAGAAGATAGTCATCACAAAGACTTTGGGAGAAAAAGTAGAGAGACAAAGAAATACCCCCCCCCCCCGCTAATGTTACACAGTTCATCGATTTCGGTTTCTCGTTTTCCCTGTTCTATGCAACCAAGAAAGGCCTTGGTCTCCACGATCCCGACATCGACCCCAATGCACGATACAGTCTCAATCGAGCCAATTATGCATTCACCGTGTTATATGTGAGCCACTAAGACACCTCTTATTGGACCCAGTCGCTGATCTGTTAGAACCCCGCGTTGATGGCCGTCAAAACGTCCATTCTCGTCTTCTATCTCACGTTGACTCAAGGAGAGAAGGTTTTCCGTTGCGCAAATTATGTAACTCTTTTTGTCGTGAATGCGGCCGGTCTGGCGCTGACGTTGGTTAATGTCTTTCAATGCCGCCCAGTAGGAGCAGCGTTTTCCTACCCTCTTGCCCCGGGTGCTCACTGCACCGATATTCTCACTCTATATCTCTCTTCGTCGCCGGTGAACATCATTACCGATCTGGCCATCCTTTTCCTACCAAACCCTATCTTAACTCAGATGCGTCTTCCTCGAAAGCAAAAGTTTATCTTGGTCATTACCTTTAGCTTCGGTTTCTTCGTGGCTGTGGTTGATGTCATCCGCATTGCTTATTTGCAGAATGCGGCGACATCCCGCCAGGTTGCTCTAAAGGAAATTCATCTGCAAGATTCTGGTGGTGACGATCTCAACTGTACGTATGATGCTATGCCTCGTGCCTGACCTTTTCACGTCATGCTAATCTTTCTCAGGGTACGCATCGCTTTCCTTCATGTGGTCGGTAGTCGAAGTCAATGTGTCGGTGATGTGCGCCTGTGTACCTAGTCTGAAGCCGCTAGTGGCTCGAATCATTCCGAAAATGATTCGTGACACCGACGACAGTATCACTGCGCCAGAGGGTATCCCCCCTGGGCCTCTCGATAGACCCGGGATCGCCGAACCGGCTGAACCGGCGCTGCCAACCCTGCCAACCCTACCAACTCTGCCGGCTACTGAGACACGTCGGCGCTCAAAGTCCGGTAGTAATAGAAACAAATCTTCACCCTCGGCAACGGACAGTAATGCCAGTCGAAGGCCTGCAGAGGCGCCTATAGACATGCGTGAGTTCTTAATGAATGGAGATCTTCCCCATCAGGATGCAGAAGTGAATACTACAGTGACCACTACCTCGTACCCGCCCAGCATTACCTTCTTCGACTTTGTCAACATGAAGAAACCAGCAAATATGCTCAAATTGAGCAACAAGGAATCTATCGCACCGAACTTGCTGACTACGATCCTGTTCTTTTTATGGGGATTTGCCTATGGGCTGCTAGACATACTCAACAATCAATTCCAAGAGATCGTCCGCTTAGATGCATGGCGTTCCTTGGGCCTCAACGCCGTATACTTCGGGGGATACTTCATCGGCCCGCCATTGGTCGGCCGTACTGTTCTGAAACACTGGGGCTTCAAGTCGACTTTTATTACCGGATTGTGTATCTACGCCTGTGGCACTTTGATCTTTTGGCCGTCCGCGGTGCTAACTTCGTATTCTGCCTTCATTGTCTCGAACTTCATTGTTGGCTTTGGGCTAGCTGTTTTGGAAACTGCCGCCAATCCATTCATCGCGCTATGTGGGCCGCTCGAGAATTCTGAGATTCGACTGAATATCTCGCAAGGTGTCCAAGCAGTCGGAAGTGTCGTCTCTCCTCTATTAGCAAAGAAGGTCCTTTTCAAAAAAGTAACTGATGTTTCCACATTAGTTGATGTCCAGTGGACGTACCTCGGCATCGCGTTGTTTGATGTGCTTTTGGCTGTAGCCTTTTATTATCTACCCATCCCTGAAGCGTCAGATGAAGATCTTCAAGAGCTAGCAAACCGCCGTCGAAGTGACAACATGACTCAAGTGGCTGGCATTCCAGTGGTCTGGTTGACCCTAGGCTTAGGCATTTTCTCCCAATTTTTCTACGTCGCCGGACAGGAAGTGATTTCGCAAAGCTTCTATGTTTTCGTCGACAACGCTTATCCTGGGTAAGTTTCGCATTTCCCCCGTTACCGGATGAACAGGAACTCATCAAGCCATAGGTCCCGCCTTTCGTCGTTCGACTATCTGACAATTGCTCATGCAATCTTTGCGGTTGGGCGGTTTCTCGCGGCCTTTTTGCAGTTATTCTTGAAGCCTCGATGGATCTTGCTTTTATCTTACATTGGGATGATCGTCTTCTCTGTGCTATGTATGAAAACTAGTGGAATCGCGGCGGTGGCCATGGCCCTGATGGTTTACCTTTTCGAAAGTGGCGCTTTCAGCATCATATTCGCCATTTCTCTCCGCGGAACAGGTCAGCATACGAAGACGGCCGCGTCGCTCTTGACAACGGCAATTAGTGGAGGCTCCTGCCTTCCCTTCGCACAGTATGCGGCACAGCTGGCGCACGGGACATCCTCCTCGTACAGCGTCCTTGTTGCTCTCTTTTGCGCCGGTGCCATTTTTCCTATATACCTCAACATAGTGCCTGCGGCTAAGAAACAGGTCGACCCTGTACCAAACGAACACCTGCGTCGGCCACGCCGCCACCGCCCCAGGCCCAATGTTGTGCAGCGAGAGAAAGAAAACCCTTCCGTGGGCGGGGTGTATTCGAGACGGCGCAGTGTCTTGTCGGACCTTCTACCGACGGTTAACCTGTCTGATCAGTCCGACCTGCCAAATGCTGGGCAAAAACGTCCATCCGCACAAGGTGGTCTACAGCATGATCTGGCTCCATGGCCGGAAAACTAAATAACGTTCATGTCCTTTTCTTTTCTTTTTCTTTTTTTGATGTTGATGTCTTGCTCCTTATACTTTGTTACGGGATGTTTCGTTTTACATGATACCCTATTGATGATACTATTAGATAATTAACCGACGCGATCAGGACTCACTTTTCATATAGCGGGGGGATACAGAGGGAGGGGAAGGCAGATCTGGTACACTTCTATATAATGGTCTCCTTCGACCTTGCATGGATGGATGTATTGGTGGAACCCAAAAAGTTAGGATGTGACGTGTCAATCGTATATATGACCGAGAGATGTACGTACTGTGCAGTACATACTATGTATTTTATTATGAATCAATGCAACAAAGTCCATTTATACAAAATAATCTCCACCCGTCACCCATAGCGAATAGCCAGAAATTCAAATAACGGACTCAAGGGATATTTTTGATACCGGGACCAAGTCGTTGTATTTGAGTCATGCCTAGTTGCATTGTCGAGGTAATTGTATGTAAGCACCGTACAGGAGGGACTTACCTTAGCTACTATATTCAGTAGTAATAAACTAATTAATTCTCTACAAACACAGACGGAAGATCTACCAAATACAAAGAATTAAAGAAAAGATTTGTTTTGAATGAGTTCATTATTCATGATTATGTGCAAGACATCAGATCATGTCCAAGATCCATGAAGCTAATGATAACGTGAAAGGATAACACCGGCGCCTCTATCAACCAACCGCGCTTGAACAAGCTAGAAAACAAAAAATGAAAGGAAGATCATGATCGTAAAAAAAAAAAATATCGAGGTATCAATGGAGCGTGAATCAAGAATCGAAACTGGTAGAGCAATAAGTTTACCACCAGTCACCCTGGTCCTTCATGGCAGCAGCGACCTTGGTGAAACCAGCGATGTTGCTACCGGTGACCAAGGAAGGCAGGTTACCCTCAGTAGGAGTAGCATACTCGACAGCAGTCTCGAGACCGTTCTTGAAGCAAGACTCCATGATGTCCTTGAGGCGGGAGTCAACCTCCTCCTGGGTCCAGGAGAGACGGGCCGAGTTCTGGGCCATTTCGAGACCGGAGACGGCGACACCACCGGCGTTGGCAGCCTTACCAGGGGCGTACCAGATGGCGGTGGCTCCCTTGTTGTTGTCACGGTGGGCCTCGAAGATGTCGATGGCGTCCTGGGTGCAACCCATGTTGGAACCTTCGGCGATGAACTTGCAGCCGGCGTCGATGAGGGCCTGGGCCTCCTCGCCAGAGACTTCGTTCTGAGTGGCACTGGGGAGAGCGACGTCGACCTTGCCGACGTGAGTCCAGGGGCGGGCACCCTCGATGTACTTGAACTTAGAGGCGAAGGCCTCGGTGCTGGCAATCTCGGAGATCTGCTTGCGGTCGACCTTGATCTGGGCGATGATGTCGATTTCTTCAGGGGTGAAGGTAGCGTCACCGTTGGCGATGAGAGAACCCTTGCTGTCGGAGAGGGAGACGACGGAACCGCCGAGCTCGATGACCTTGAGGGCAGCGTACTGAGCGACGTTACCGGAGCCGGAGATGGCGACGCGCTTGCCAGCGAAGGATTCCTTGCCTTCGGTGGCGTGCTTGATCATGTGCTCAACGTAGTAGACAACACCGTAGCCGGTGGCCTCAGGACGGATCAAGCTACCACCCCAGCTGCCACCCTTACCAGTGAGGACACCCTCCCACTGGTTGCGGATCTTGCGGTACTGGCCGAAGAGGAAACCGACCTCACGGCCGGTGACACCAATATCACCAGCGGGGACGTCAGTGTCGGCACCGATGTGCTTGCAGAGCTCAGTCATGAAAGAAACGCAGAAGCGGCGGATTTCGTTGTCAGACTTGCCCTTGGGGTCGAAGTCGGAACCACCCTTACCACCACCCATGTTCAGGCCAGTGAGAGCATTCTTGAAGATCTGCTCGAAACCCAAGAACTTAAGGATGGAAAGGTTGACGGAGGGGTGGAAACGGAGACCACCCTTGTAGGGACCAAGGGCAGAGTTGAATTGGACACGGAAACCGCGGTTCACCTGAACCTGGTGGTTGTCATCCTCCCAGACGACACGGAACTGAATGACACGCTCAGGGACAGAGACGACGGCAAGAGCCTTGCGGTACTCGGGGTTCTTCTGGAAAAGAGTGGAGTTCTCAAGAGTGGAAGCAAGCTCTGGAATGAAAGATTCTAGTCAGCGCAACTGAAGAAATTGTAAAAAAAAGAACGAATCATGACAAATGAACATACCCTTGTAGGCCTGCTCGAACTCGGGCTCAATGGGAAGGTTGGACATTTTGGTGGCGAAAGGGAGAGAAAAAAACAAGGTGAAGTGAGGGGCTTATCAGTTTATCGATAAGGATTTAATTGATTGTCAAGACTTCGGTCAATTGACAAAAACCACCAGGTTATAAGGGAAGAAAAGGAAGAGAAATGGAGAGGAAGAGTAGGGTCTAGAGTAATAAAGAGAAAGAAGAGAGAAGGGAAGATGGAGGGAGAAATGAAGGGGATTTTATGTTGGGAGCCAGATGTCAGCGGAGGGCGGCGAGGGAACAAGAGCCGGAGTCGGACGAAAAGTATAGTAAAAGAAAAGAGACATAGCGAGAGTGGGTGAACGAGAGAGGAGTGGGAACGTCCGACGGAGAGTAGAGTTGGCAGCAAAGCGGAACAGTCGGCGTAACGTCCGAAGTTCGGGGCGTGATATGATTATTCGATAGTTTAAGGTCACAAAATTTGTCTTATCTATCGGCGGAAACCCGCTCCCCGCCAGTCCGCTTTTGGTTCCGGGAAATCCTCGTGAGCCCATTCTTTAGGAAATATCATTATGGAATCGTATGCTCAGGTGAAAAATTTTCGGGAGGATGTACTCCGGAAGAATAAAAAAAATGATAATAATGCATCAATATTGTACACAACTCAAATTTTGTTTTAATGTATATATATCATTCTGGGTTCGATTATTTTATTATTATCATGATTAATTATCTTATCCTTTTCATTGGAGAATTAAATCGCCAAGACCGGTGTAAATCTTGCAGTTTTTATATGCCGAATCACGTGTGCCAGCTAGTCCCCATCCGTGCATGGCAGCCCCACGTGCTCTGAAATATCTTTTATCAGATCGTTTTACTTCACCAGTTCTTGTTTTATCAGCGGGTGACTGTCCGACCAGTCAAATGTCGTGCTTTTTTATTCCCCCCCTTCCTTAGTCTGATTTCTTCTTCCCCGCGGGACATCTTTCGGAATCCTTATCAGTATCAATCTTTCATAGAACTACGGAGTAGGTCTCCATTGAAACCCCAGTATTTTTTCCGAAAAAAAGGATGATCTGGAATTTTCATCTCGGCAATGGCGGACCATGCTACACCGCACAGTCCAATTCAGTTTAACGTGGGGTGAGGGGTCATGCGACTCAGAACTTTTGATGGCGGAGAGAGAGGGAGAGAGGGAGGAAGAGAGAAATCTACCTATCCTTTCTGTACTCCGTAAGGGGTTGGTTCATCTGCCCGACAACCCCCTTTTTTTTTATGGTCGGTTGCCTGATGTCCGGACGCTTTGTTCGGAATCCCGGAATCGGAGACCATAATAGCCACCAATGAACTACCTAGATGTTAGAAACTATCTTAACGATCCCAAGACTCTCTAGACTGTTTATATTTAATATTAAAGCTTTATTTAATTTTATTTATTATCGACTATTCATGTCTACATATGTACAATGTACGTACAAAATATCTATGGAGTCTGTTACGATGGATCTTACGTTCTGGGGCAACCCAAAAAATTAAGTTTCACAACCATCTCTAACTTAAAAAGCAAAGACCATAGAAGCCATCTCCACTGTGGATGTGGAGTAAAAATGAGAGGGGGGGTGGAAAAGCGGCTAATCTGTGATTGTAAGACTTAAGTCATCCTCCAACTTTTTGCACCTTGCAGATGATAATCAGTAATCCAATTACCTCATTCTCTTACCCCGGTCGTGATAAGACACACTAGTAACCCTCCAGAAGATTGTGTACCCACACCTGCCACTTTTAGTGGTAGATCGTCAGCCAAGCTCTCGGCTAATGCATCTCAACTGTGTCCGGGGATCGGCTAGAAAGTGTATGTGTGAGCATTTAAGTTTGCATTAGACAGAGTATTATTCACTGCTTGGGTTTGTTGATAAGGAAGTCTTGGCTTCTCCGGTAACGGGGGCTTGAAACTTCTGATATTACCAAGTCTTCTTCTCCTTGTTCTTCCTTCATTATTATTATCATTATTATTATTATATATTTCTAGGGTTTCCCCCTTTCCTTAATACATGTATGTAAGTATGTATGTGCACACTTCTGGTCGTTATCCCCTCTTCAGATAATTGAGGGGAAAGTTCGGTGCGACACTCCCGCGCCGCACTGGTGATGCACCTGTCTCACCTAAGCTCTGTTTGGTATGACTGTCAACTATGGATGGTTTTCTGTTGTTATTGTACTATCTATTAATGTTCCGGTGGCCTTCTAAGTTGCCGTCACAGGGCATTGGAATAATGTAGAACACTTTACTCAGCTTTGAACTAAGGCAGTGCCAATGACTATCAAGTTTGGCTTCGCTCGCATACCGAAAAAGCACTGTGAAGCGCAGATCAAAAAGTATGTAGATCCCCGTGACCATAGCATCTCTCGATCTCATTCGTAGTTCTATCTTTCACGGCGCACAGTCACCGTCGAAAGCAAGATTGTCAAAATGAGCCGGTGACACCCTCTGGACACTAGATAGAAACCATCGTACTCGCGCTGTCATAGGAAAAGGATATAGGCGAAGACGAAGGAAAGTATTGACATGAGTAGGTAGGAAGAGCAAGACAAGGAATGTCAGGAAGTTCATCCTCAATCACATTCCAAACCTATCAGCTGCTCGGCTTTCAGGGCAGGCCGATCACATATGACATTTGAACCATGATTCTCAACCCTCTGAGGCTTCGGCTTGAGTTCTGTGCATGGAGCGGTTAGGTATAGATGTAGGAAAATGGCCCTGCACGCTGTCTCTACGTCATTTAATGCTAATGCGGCCCTTGCCTTCCATAGGTGAAAACTGTTGAGTAAAGGCGAGGCATCACTGTGATATCGTAGGTTAGCACGGTTTCGTAAATAGTTTGGTATATGTAGTTTATCAACAAAGCGAAAATTGTAAATCCATACCTTAGCGATATCGAGTATTCCATTAATTTAGTATCAAACAGATGAGTTATTCTCTAAACCGCGACCAAAGTCCATCCATCCCTTACCGAACCTTACAGGGGTACTGTCTTTGCAGCCATAAACAAACAAACGCATTGACAAGCCTCGAGCGGATACCCCGAACAACAACACCCGAGGAATCCGGACACAACGTTCCTGTGTATGTGCAATATTAATAAGGAAGCATTAGTTAAGACCATAATCCACTTATACACATCATACATCGATTTCATCTCCCTGTAAACTCTACCGGAGTAATCATCTGTCCAAAGGATGATGACAAAGATGGATGATGATTTGTCAATTATCGGTCCAAGAATGTTTGGGGCTAAGTCACGGGTCACCGGTCTAATTGTCGATCCCTGGACCGATCGACCAATGGGAAGACCCAGGGCTTCCCCTTGAAGGTACAGAGTAAATTTCTTGTTGACCAAAATACTTTTTGAGTTTTGACGACGCTTATCATAGTTGAGGTACGTCATGACTTGGCCCGGATGACATTTGAATGATATGATGGTTTCATGATGATTTTCATTAGGAAAAAAAAAGAGAAAAAAAAGAGAGAAAGAGGACGCGAGACGAGAAGAGGGATGATCATAGTTATTAATAACCACTTAACACAAATATAATCCCTATTTTGTGAATCACCCAAACATTAACTTACTATTTCACCACCTACACAAACATGACTTCCTCGACAGAGGTCTGTTTCCCAGCCTTCCATATCAGTGTTACTGGAGAATTGTTCGCGCCCACGGAAGGCTCGCCGGACCGTAAAGGCGCCGCCGTGGTAGTCAGCCACCCCATGACCGGTGTGAAAGAGCAAACCTCTGCTGACCATGCCAATTTTCTCGCCCGAGCAGGCTTCTATGTCCTCACCTTCGATGCCGCCTACCAGGGCGAAAGCGCCGGCGAACCGCGCGGCCTCGAAGACCCACATCAGCGCGCCGAAGACATCAAGGCAGCAGTCAGCTACTTGACCACATTGAAGGATAGAGTGGATGAGACACGCATCGGAGTGCTGGGAATTTGCGCCTCGGGCGGATACGCTTCGTACGCAGCGCAGTCAGATGCTCGCATCCGCGCCCTCGCGACCGTCAGCGCCGCCTGTGTAGGCCAGATGACGCGCAACGGCGGTGTGCATGAACATAATAAGGAGAATCCGCAGGCCGTTGCCAGTGCGCTACAGTTTGCGGCTCAATGGCGTTCGAATATGGCGATGGGTGAGCAGGGGGAAGCGCCGGCTATGTTTGACGCGACAAACATCCCGGAAGATGCGGACCCATTCTTTCGGGATGCCGCAGCGTATTATGGGACTGAGAGGGGGAAACATGAACGGTCCACGCAAAAGGTGCCGCCCATTAGCTACGACCTTATGATTGGTTATGATTCGTTCAATTTCCAGCGATTGATCTCGCCCAGACCGATCTTGATGATCGTGGGAAGTCTGGCGCAGACGCTTCACTATAGCAGAACAGCTGTAGAGCGCGCAAAGGAGCCAAAAGAGCTCTTTGTTGTGAAGGGGAAAAACCATTTTGATCTCTATGATGATTTAGCGGAGTCAGGCCCTAAATTGGTAGAGTTCTTTGGGGGAAATTTGTAAGGGACGTATGGTGGGTGGGCGAGAGAAATGAGCTATTGTTCTAATGTCATATAGCTGTAAGAGCCTGGTTAGTATATTGTTGTCAGTTTCAATCATTACCTACTGGACTTGACCATTGACACATAAGGGGCTGTAGCTTTGTAGGTAGTGATAAGAGTACATTTCAGTATTGCATCGTAACTCTGAAATTATTTTAACTATTCCAGGGTAACTTTGTTACCCGTTTGTCAAAGACATTCAACATCTGCCGTGTTTGCAAATTGCATCAAGGAAAAGGTTTAATTTAAGGAAAGGAAGGTTCTGATGGAAAAAAAAAAAAAAAAAAAAAAAAAAAAAGAGGGAGATGGAGTGTGCGAGTGGGTGAGAGAGACAATGAATTCGGATGAATCCCAATTGATGGAAGAAGAGAGATACAGGCCCCATTCAGTCATGAATATAAGAACATTGTTTCTAGCACTCGCTAGTAGACCTTCAGGACTTCTAGTCTTCACCTCAATCATTGCCCAGTGAGCCCTGAAAACCTACTATAAAACAAAGAAAAAGGAATTAAGAGCCAATTGAATAGTGGTTGCCTAAACGTTAAGCATATGCCTAATAAGACATAATTCAACAAAGCCACCAATCTTCATACCATACCCTGCACGGCAGACCCCGAATTAATATTCCCGGAACTATTGGGTATTCATGAGTGTCTTGTTATTCATGGTACAGGATGTATATCATATACTAAATACAAAAATGACAGCCCATTATGTCAAGCATGGTAGGATTCTTGACTCCAGATTGACAGGGTTCTACACATAGCTTCTCTATGGACAATGATAACCTTTGCATTGGAACAGGGCAGTGGCAGTCATCCGTAACGGTAGTTTGTATGCAAAAGGATTCCATTTCAAGGCATCGTTTCGGGGACCAGAATTCAAAGTCCGTCCTCCTTATGGAACTATTGTCATGTGGCGTGACTCCGACCCAACCAGGGAGCGTAGACCCATGGACAGGTGTTAAAGGTAGTTGGGTACCCTAATTTCACCGCAAATTATTTGTAGACAGTGGAAATGATATCTCAATCAGGGGAAGTATGAGAGGGTTTGAAGTTTGAGCCATTGCAATTACTGTAGTCAACCTCTTACCATTTTATGGCTCAGACTATTTGTACATTGAAGAGTGAATGTCTGAATAATAATTAATCTGATGGGTATAGCAGTTATTCCAATGCTCACTGACAATTCGATGAGGAGACATCAACCATGTGTATAATTTTTTTTTCAAGGACTAATTTTACAATGGATCTGCAGACTTTTCCCACATGGCTTGGATAAATTAACTTAGCCCTGAGAATCAAGGATTCTGTCCGAGTGGGTCCTTTGGGCTTGAAGCTGACTCGACATAAAATGTTCTCAATAATAACCCGGGTATGTTCATTAGCACCCGATAGCTCCGCAGCTATAATTATCATTGAGACAACTTAATATTTTATATCCTTTAGTATTCTGGAAAACAGAAAAGAAGGGAAATATTGATTGAACAAATTTAATAATAGAAACCAGCTCTGGTTTTAACACTCTTTTTAGCCTTTACGAAGATGAATGTACTATCATAATCAAGAAAGGGGGGCGGTTAAAAAGAGACCAAATTAAAATTGATGAATAAATAAATGTTAAAAAAAAAAGTGATCAAAATAGGTACAAAAAAGAAATGACTACATCCAAAACAAATGATTAGGGCACATTGTCTCAGCACATTTACTCCGTACAATAGAATAGAGAGCAAACACCGAGAACCGGGATTCAAGGTGTTTGTTTTGTATTTGGTTCAAGTTGATCTTGCCCCGATACCCTGGTATCGATTAGGTGACATGTTTTAACCCAGTCACTGACTCTTCGACACAATCATGAGTTTCTTGGGTACCTAGAATTGGTATTGAGTTTCCTTCAGGGTCTTGATTTGTGGCTAAACACTTGACCAGAATCACAAATGAATTATTGACTAGTATGACACCTCTTTTCCTACGGCCCAATTCGGGCTCAAGCCAAAACCTGGTTGTTAATTTGGAATGCTGCCTCTTTGTACCCAACCATGTCTTAGATGTTAAGCATATCCCGTGGGGGTTTCCCCACATGTGCCCTATTGGTTAGCCCCTCATTATATACGAAACCTTGCTTTTACTGTCTATCTGATCTTAAAAGCTACTCACGACCAATTGCAACTATTACCTCACCGGCTGATTGCCAGCTCCATATGACCCGGTTTAGAACCGCAGGATTTTCCCCCTTCGAGATCCCTGCGTAGTAGAGCATTCACCGAGAATAGAAAACGTCATAAGAATTAACCCACAGATCAAGGAAGACGGTCTTCGTTTTTGGATTGGTGTGTTCTTACCACCAATACGAAATGAAAGTACAAAACAAGAGAGCACAGGCTTCTGCATGGTACATGTTTCACTGGGTAAGATAAACCTCATGTAGCTTTACTATTAGAGTATTTTAAGGCGAGAGTATTGCATTCTAAAAAGCAATAGTTCTCCTAAATAGTAACAGTCACATAATTGATTGAACCTCTAGGTTGAGTTTTGTGTTTACTGTTTACTGTAGTGGGGAGTGGCAAATTGTGGCTGATGATTACTAGTGGCAATGATGGCTAGAGATGCATTGTTCAGCCCTGAGACTCGTATCAGATACCCAAAAGAGGTACTCCGTACGTACATACATACAAGGATATACATGTGCTACGCCACTGTGGCGAAGTGAGGCTGAGTGCATATCTCTACAGACTTCCGCTAGGGAATGATTAATTCGGCTATCACATAAATTTTAGTGCAATATAACCTTGCTTAAATGGTACCGAGATCTGAACGTTCGGTACACGAATCTAGACATCAATCATTTTGTATAGGCAACTATTTGCTGCATCAGTAAAACGGTCACTTATCTGTAGATATTGCCAATCTTGGCACAGATCGGGTTCGCCAGCTTATGTATTGAACATCAATATTCGTTATAGGGTATTTTTAATCCCTATCAAGGAGCCACTTTCTACCATTTAGGCAGTAACTAGGCAGTACTTAAACTAGGCACAAGCTACTGACTCCCTCGCCTGAAGAAGAGGGTCAAAGTCCTGTGGCAAAATCCATTCATGTCCCTTGCAACTGTCAGTCTACCAATCAAGCTAGATGGAAGTTCAGTTATGGGTCCTTTAAACGTGCATTCACACCTTATGTATATGAATTCCTGGAAATGTCTACGGGATCATCCCTTCGGCGTTAACTCAACGGGATGGGTTGCTCTGGCCCTGCATATGATGGGGCTGTGAGCCTTGGCATTTAGCCAATGAGGTACATCACGCAAATGTAATTGTTGGTCTAGTTCATTTTAAAATAGCTAGATGAATTGCTGATGAGATCTTCTACTTGGTGGAGTCTCATAATTTTATTTGCTGCCATTTCCCGATTGCACGACAAGTTGGAGGAGCTCAGTCTCTGCTTCAGTATTTTGTTAATACAAACAAACGGCGATCTCGCATACTGTGCACTGTACACCGCTATGCGGCATGCTCAATGCATTAACGAAAGACAAGCCCTGACCCCAGACCGATATGGGTTGACGGGACAAGACAGATTTGGATTTTACTAATATCCCTTGGATCTTCTTATGATACTATGTAGACACGACATCCATCATGCAGATCAGCCTAGGAATCGTGGGTACAAACCAAGACGCATTGATTAGGTCCGCGTCACATTTTACATACTGTCATTGTATCTGTCAGATTCTGTCAGGGGGATACATATCCCTATCTGCATCATAGATGTGCCGTCTCAACAGCACATCACCGTTGTGGCAATTCAGTTGTTGCTTCTCACCGCTCATCCTTCCCATTTATATCCTATCACTGGATGTATACAATGCATCGCTACTGCATAGTGATGGTGTTACTTCATGTTATTAGCTCTCAATTTCAACTAGCTGATCAGCCAAGCTGCAAGTCTGTTTGCTTTTGTTTCACTTTAACATACTCCAAAAAAAGGGGGTGGGGATAGACAAAAAAAATTAAATAAAAGGAGCCATCTGCAGGATTGGATCACGGGGTTTAAAACAGTTAACTGCGGAATGGTTCAACGTCACAGCAGTAGTATCTCAGTTCTGCAAGAGATAGGTGATATTGCAGGATGTCGATCTGACTAATGCCGAAATCCCACGTTGCATCACGATGTGGCGAACTCCCTTGACCCCTGCCATTCAGCTTGTGTCATCTGCAAATATTTTATCTTGAAAAGATTTTGGAAGACAATTAATGTATCTTCGAGTTTATTTCAGCTTCTTACCTCTCCCTTCAGACATTGTGGCGCCTGGACACTTGGGGCTGGGAAGCTGGAAACAGAGCCGGACAGTTTCTGACTTACAATACAATACAATACCCACCAAATACTGTGCAGGGGTGCATGGATAATGTAAGATTTAGTACTTACATTAGTATCACCAAGATGACTATGCAGCGTGCATTACATATTTGTTTGTGGTTTTTGTATGGTCTACCTACTTTGGTAGGAGCGTTCCAAAACAGCATGCATAGTCAACGTTAAAGTAGGTCATTATACGCCGTATGGGAATTTTGTATGCTTCAGCTTACAGCCAGTGACAGTCATCAGCAAGAACTCCCTGCAGGTGTAAAGTATACCATAGTTGAATTAAGGTCTTGACTGTCCACTAGCCTATCCCTACACTGAACTCTCTTTGTGAGGAGGATTCACCTGGTTCAGGGCACATTTTCAAAAATACTTGTGGCAGCTCCTGAATACAATATAGTTGTAATTAATTAATTATGGATACTTCTCTCTCCCTCCCTTCCGGTGTTCATGTTAAAGTCTATCATCCAGAGATAAACTACAAACAATTGAACTGTATGTACCTATACTAATACATACAGACTACTTATGAAGGGTTTGACCGCTTACACATAGCATGTAGAATATGGATCTTTGCATATGTACACATATGTGTTTAATAGGTCTCAAATTGCTACAGATCATTATAAGTCCAGATACACATCATCGCTCTACGGCATAAAAGGCTCTGATCTTAGGGCGAGGAATGTAGGGCAAGAAGGAGTGCATGTCACTGTATTGTCATGATCACAAGAATACACTCAATTGCAATTATTGATGTTAATTGCAACCATGGTGCAGTATGGGGCTCGTTAAGTATGACTTTATGGATACTCTCGGTAGGGTTAGGTCCGGATCTGATTCGGTAATCGTGTATATCTCGGAATTGACGGGACCTATGTTCCCCCCCTGGCCTCTTCATACCCTTTTATTAATTATTATAATATTTTTTTTTCTGAATCTGAACAAACACCTACTTCAAGACAGTCATCGGTTATCAAATTTTGGTCTAATTATTTAGGCGATCTGCAGTTCCAACTAAGACTACTATATACATAAAACATGAGGAATACAAAGAAATGGAAATGTGATGATGTCAGCTTTGTTTGGACGATAGCGATTAATTGCCATAAACAAACCAGATACATGGTAAGGGCATTGATATGAACGGTATTAAACTTTTTTTTTTTCTTTTAATGTAACTCGGTCCAACTGTTTTAAGTTTTTGAGTACGATCGAAGTATGCATCTGCACGGATATCTCTAAATCTGGGCTTGTGGCCCTATCACCCATTTTCCCGGATCCACTACGAGCAGGAAGAGGACACGCGATGACCATGGCTTTTTGCCATCCGCTAAGGGTCGGATTTACGCTCCTTCTTGCATTGATCAGTATTGTACCCTTCTTTTTGTTTTCCCTTTTTTTTAAAAAAAATAATAATAATAATAATAATTTTTCTTTTCCTTCTTTTTTTCCTGTTCGTTTTAAGTGTGCGTGTGCATTATTTTATTTGTTCATTTTTTATTTATTAATATTTTTTTTTCTCGGTCTTTTACATTTTTTGTTTAATTGTAAAATCTTTGCTTTTCTTTCTTCCCCTCATTAATCTTTTTTATTCGGTCCCCCTAATTTCTCCCACCTTACTGTTTTTATTCATTTTTTTTTTCTTCATTGAACAAACAAATTGATTCGTTTTAATAATAATCATAATAATTAAATAATAATGGAAAGGTTCAACTTCCCATATTATTGATTACAATGCGTCTTTATTCAAGATAATTAAATCAATATTGAATTTAATTGTCGAAACTAAGGTACCCCATCTGAACGGAAAATGTCCCGGACAAGACCAGATCTGGTGGGATGATGATTATTGGTAGTTGGCAATTCTACTACTGCATAATCAGCACTATTGGTTCCTGGGACGAGAAAAAAAAAAAAAAAAAAAAAAAAAAAAAAAAAAAAAAAAAAAACCTTGTTTATATTATTTATCTCTCTTTTCCCAACCCATGGTCATTCTACCGTTCAATCTCTCCATTCTATGAGCCCTGTCATCTAAAACGTCTCCCAGAAATACTCCATCGGGCAGACCCGTTCTGCTAGTCGCACCAAAATAATATACTACAAATCCACTTCAGAACCAAAGCTCCGCAGGCTGTGTCTTTTTTTACCCTTCGGCTGTTTCGTCCTTCTCCCCTGATTTCTCTTCTCGTCGGTTCTTACAACATATGTATGTCGCGCGCACCCCGTTTCATATTCTCGAATGGGCCCCCTTTCTCTAGAGGATTGTACATCTCAATTGCACATCTTTCCTTCCCCTCTTCGCTCTGTTCCTTGTCATGAGCCGTATTCGACTCGCACATAGATGGACATTGTCTAGCAGATGTTCGTAAACGAACCTCAACCTGGTCGAGGACTAGGATTCTCCATCAGTAACCTATTCCGGCCTACTTCTTCCCCTTCTCCGTCTCGACGCAGAATGTCAGTTTTACTTCGTCGAGGTAGGAGCGTTTTTTCAAAGAAGTAATCTCCCTTTTTATCTGTTTCTCCCCTGCTGAGCCGTTTTCAATTCTACCTGTTGTCGGGGCCACATGGATACTGCTGTATTCATGAATGGTCCATGAACCCTGTTAGCCCTCATGCACAGGTACTGAGACACCGGGGGCTAAAGAAAGAGAAGCATGTATAATGGAGATATGAGGGCAAGCGCTAAGACTGTGCATCCAGTAGGAATCTCGAAAACCAGTCCAATCATTCATTCGGGATACATATGGACTCAACAACACAAATCGATCGAGCTACGATGATAGAACTCCCCGGGACTTCCTCGGGGTCGAATGCTGATGGACACGATGTCTTCGAATGGTATCCTCATTATCAGAACTGCCAGCGGTATTTTTTAGATCATGCGCAACATAGTACCACTGTCCAGGCGCTTTCTGCTTTCTTGAACATCCGTCTCCCGTTCCAACGCCAACCGCACCCAGTGTTCAATTCTTCCTCCGAGAATACCACAACTGATAACCAGCCACTCCCTACCTCATCCTCGACGTCAAGTTCGCCTCCGCCTGTATCTTTGATTCCTTACATACGTCGCCTCGTGGCTACGGGAATGGATTTTCCTGGAGTGCTACATGGGTATTTTGGTGACGATTGGGGTTCTGGTATCGGGTTTTTGCATGAACAGGAACGTCGTAACTATCTTTTTGCCGCAAAGAGTGGTGGCTGGGCTTGTGTGAAAAAGGATTACGACATGCCTCCTCTCGAGACCATCCCATTCCTGCGTCCTTTACAAGGTCCGCTAGAGTCTGAGATTGAAGCCGCGGAGAGATCCTGGAGTGAGTGGCTAGCAATGGAAGATTGGATGGTTGGGCCACGAGCGCCTGACATCCTTCGCGATTCATCTTCTCAAGTATCGCGACCCCGAAGTTCACGAGGTTGACTGATATGACATATATACTATCTTTCGCATCAAATTTCTGCCTCTTCTGGATATCAAAGCGTGGGGTGATGCTACGGAGTTTCATGGGAATAATCGAATTGTGGCTTTTCTAATCATGACATGACGACCATATGACCTTTGGTTTTGAGTGCGATAGAATTCGTGGTCCATCTTATGTATTGCTTCGTTGGAGGAGTCCCTGTCATACAGGACCAGACCAGAACATTGCTATGTGAACTGTTCTACAGGATGAGTCACTTGAGGGAAAGAGAGAGAGAGAGAGAGAGAGAGAGAGAGAAGAAGAACAATACACGCATAACTGATTCCATTTCGCCTTGTTGTGGATAGAGGACTCATGAAGGGTTGGCTAACTAGATTTGAGAACTTCTTTGTACAACTACCACCAAGACTGTTAATGTTTACTTTAGGCCAGACAAGGTATCGTACGGAGGAGAAATGGAAGTAACCGAGTACACGCCTCAAATTTACATTTCTCATCCTGACTCCTGACTTTCCACGACTTAAAGTTTGCGATGAGACCCCACTGGTTTGTATTGGATGTGACTGGCAGGTGAAGATGCGGTCTCCTTGAGCAGTTCCTTGGTTACGTGTGGGGATTGTCATTCGTAGCTTGTCTCAGGCTACACATAATCGGTGATATCAGCGAAGATTTAAGAAATCTCGATCGGGGTTAAGAGATTGCTTGTTGATTATTAATTACAACCCCATTGACTTATTGTATTCCGGAGTACATCAAACATACTTGGAGTGACTCGAGTATAGATTCTGCTTCTTAAATATTCTTTCTCTCATCATTGTTATTTTGACATTGATTCATTATTACTATTATTTTATTTTATTTTTTTAATTTTTGCGTTTCAACCAGTTTTCACCCTTTTTTTTTTTTTTTTTTTTTTTTTTTTTTTTTTTTTTTTTTTTTTTTTTTTTTTTTTTTTTTTTTTTTTTTTTTTTCTATCATCGATGGGGTGTTCAGAAGGCGCCTGTGGCGAGCTGAAGGGCGGGGTCTAACAATTAGCCTGCGGGCCAATTGAGCGTTCATCATCGGGGCTCGCGGAAGGCATCACAAACTCCCCCAACTTCGTAGTGAATGGAGAGTTTATCACCTGCCCTATTCTGGAAGCTTCAATTGTTGATACCAAGTCAGGCAAAGGGGTGTTGCTCCACCTACCCATTTATGTACGTTTCGGGTTTCAACCAGACACATTGCAGTCCTTCTAGATAAACTAGAGAGATATGAAGTTCTGGTGAATTCTACGGCGGACTAAATCTAGCTAACGGACAAAATAAAAATTTACCAAATTTACCAAGCGCAACGCACCAGGCTGTCTTACTAACACGCCAATAAGATTACATTTATATAAGATCTACAGGCCTTTTAACTACAAGATCTACTCTATAATTTATTTACTAATATATATATTCTTTATAAAAAATAGATTATAGTATACATACTATTATCGCCTAGTAGATTCTTAGTCAACAAGTCTATTAAGAATTATAGTTAGTAAATACTAATATCTAGCTAAATATAAAATTAATCACAAGGCCAGATAGATCCTGAGATTTAATTAAAAGAGAAAAATAATCAATGTAAAGCTTCTATAGAAGTGGAATTAAAAGACAATGTGTGGCTGAATGTAAAATAGCGAGATTTCGGTAAAAAATCCGATAATCCGAAGTTTTGTCCGTTAGCTAGATTTAGTCCGCCGTAGAATTCTTGGTACTTAGTATTTACAACTCTCTCCACTGTGACCCACATACACATAGTAAGCCAGGAACCTTTTTGATCTGGGTTTAAGTTACCTGTTGAGTTTGATCGTAACGAGTCAGAAGTCGTAGTTCTATAATACCGTTGGTTCCTGCGTGCCGCTCTTCATTGAACGGCAACTGTTCCGGTTGAACTTGGGTCTTAAATTCGACTTCCGGATCACGAATGGTGGTTAGGAACTAGATACAAAAGTAATTATCTTTATGGAAAGAGTAGCAGGGCTAGCAGTCGTATGATCTAAATGGAGTAAAAGGTACTACTTACCTAATGACTACATAGGGCAACGCGACCTTGGTGAACGATAATTCGTCCTTTGGATTTTGATGGATTTTAGAAGGATTTCTTTGGTCGAATCCAATTCCTTTTGTTTTTTTCCTTACCGAAATGGCATCAACATATATCCCACCCCCTTTCATGACTTCTCTCTTTTTTTTTTTTTTTTCTCGACTCCGCCAATTTTCAGGTTTCCGGTGGCTCTAACTCGGGACAAAAGATACAGGCCTAGTATCGATCTAAATATAATATTTTTAGGTTCCCTGGCTGAAATATATTCCCACTGTGGATAAGACCCTTTGAGTTTTGAGCAACAATTTGCCCCCCCCTTATTGGTCAATAAGAGCGGTTTCGGTACCAGGGAGTGGTATCCATGGAACTCTCCACAAACGGGCTTTTAGGTGAATATAGATATAGGTCCGGAATAGATATATGCATGCAAGTCGCATGGCTCGGAGAATTTTCTTGACGCGTCATCTGACCGATCTGCTACTTCTTATAAATGTGACGGACATTTTGTGATTAGTTTTGGCTGTGCTGTGCCTGGTACTTTAATTTGTACTTTTATGATTGAATTGTATATATATACATACATAATCATATGTGTATGCACTGTGATAAATACTCAGTAAATTTGACAGTGCAGAAATTACGCCTACCACTAGCGATCCCAACATTTATCATTGAAAACATCATTCACTCTGTATGAACTGTTCATGGATACTAAAACGTTGTATTTTATGTATGGAAAAAACATCTACTACGGAGTCTATATAATTATGACGCAGACAAGGTTTGAGATGTGATCTATCATTAGTCGAATCACCTACTATACATCTCACAGTAAACACCGCAAAGGCTACTCAGAAGTTCCTAGAACTAGGGATGTTGGGCCGTTCAACCACTATATTTGTATGTCTAAAACATCAATGAGTCATCTGAGAATAGACTGAAATACACCGTGTTCTTGCGAGCATCCTCAATTTCCATGTTTTCTTTCCACTGTGCAATAATTCATTGGGGCTTGTCCATGCCTTACTCCGAGGGTGTCTACATGTCCACTACTAATAGTATTCTTCAATCACCTACAAGAAATTTATTTTTCGTTCAATGACACAACAAATTGGAGACTTGGACTATGGCTGTAAAAAAAAAAAAAGAAAGAAAAAGAAAAAAAGGGGGATTCAATATGCTGTGCGTTGCAAAAAAAAAATATAAAAAAATAAATAAATAATAAAAATACTAATTCAAGATCCGCTCGCTAATCGGGGAAAAGGATCGGCAAATAGATTTGTAGCATCTGAACTGCGGACACAAGATCTTCCCGATTTCTGTGAGTTTCGTGACCGAACAATTGTGCGCGCGCCATTTTAGGAAGTCCCACCTTTCGAGGGAGTGGGCGGTATACAGTTCCGATCTTTCCCTCTTTGTTTGTTTGGGCCGTTTGGGGCAGTTCCACGGTTGAACCAATTCTTGAATCGGCATAAACTACTCCGGATGAAATCATACTGTAAGCGTTGGAAAAATTGGGTTTTGCGTTCTCGATGTGGTTCCGATAATAACGGTTACTGACCGGGTCTTGAGCAAGTGTGGAACCGTTACCATGTTTGAGATAGGGTTTGCGGAAGTTGTATACCTGACTTATGAAGTGTGTACGGAATATAGGTATAGGTGTATTATGTAGGCTATCGAATGGGGACTCGCGGGGGTTTGTATTAGCCCAATTTCTTTTGTTATGGGATACTTCATGGCTCCAAGTAAACCCTCCCGCCTAAAATAAATAAATAAATAGTAAAAAGTACAAAAACCTGTAATTGCTTCAGGCAGTGGGGTCTGCGCGTAATGATATTTGCATTAACGGAGGGTTTATTCGGATGTAAAGATATTTGATCAACATTACTACTACTTCACTGCCCACACCCACTGTTAACTGTCAACTTGTTGTTACCAACCAATATATATATATATATGCCTGAGGTATCAAACTCGGGCCTGTGAATTGATCATGTGACTGTATGATTACATATCAATCACGTGGGTAAACGGTTTGTCTCCAAACAATGGCCGTGTTTTTGTGACTTGGAAATAAGCATTAGATCGCGACCTCATCGAGAATGCCAAAGCATTGGCACCAAGACTGTCAAGCTAGCTATTTAAACTAAACATTTAATTCTTGAGAACCTGATATGATCTGCCCGAAGTTTAAAGGAGAGCCGAAAATACCGGAAACATGATAACTTCCGAACAATGGGGGACATTCCTCCACCAGTGTCTTATGCGGCGAATTGATGCTGCCGAATTCAAGGATTTATCGAAGCTACTCTCTCAGCGCTATCCTATCATGGAGAATGCGTTGCTTGATGTCTTACTTGAGATTCGTCTGGCTACCGGGATAAAGTGGGATCCACTTATCCCCCTTTACATTGACTGTCTCTGTAAGACCGGCAAGGTTCAAATTTCTGTGGTGTTGACCTCACTCTTGAAGCACTCGTCTATCCATGACAAGCCACAATCTCCCAGCTCCGAGGCAGCTCAGAGCAAAAAGAGCCCGAATTGCTATACACTTATGACAGATATTAGAGTCATTCAGGATGCTATGCTTTCGGTCTCCACGGGTAGCACCCCAAAGACATTTCGCGAAGCTGTCTCCATATTTTCAGCTCTAGTTGACTGGATCCAGGCCGTTGTTTCCTGGCATAACAGACATATGGGATCCACCCAGCAGGCGGGCGGGCTGATGGGCTCCCCAGATGCAGTTTCGTTATTCGAGTCGTTAGGGATCCTTCTGACTGTATTATCGGGCAGCACTGGGAAAGGGGTAGAGGTCCTTTCGAGCGACTCTCATGAAGGTACAGAATTGGCCTCTTCACCTCGATGTATACGTGCACATGGCTAACTTGTCATAGCGCTGAGAATCAAATTGGGCCAGGCTCTTTCGGCATATCTCCCTCTCTGTACAGAGTTGTCACTGCCTATTCGTAACAGGTTAGATGGCTTACAGAAGGAATTCAACCTATACGGAGAACCACCAAACAAATCGCTGCAGTCCATGATGGATAATGTAAACGTGAATGCGCTGCAATTCGAGGCATCCGTAATGGACGGGCCTGTCATTAATTCGAGAGCTGGTCTCTACGTATATATTAATGCGATGGTATCCTTACTGCCCTGTCCATGTCTTCTTCCAACAGTTGCTAATTATCTAGCTTGTGGGCCGCCCCTTAGTAGACGATAGCATGCTGCTCAATTACCTCAACAATCGTTTTGGGGTAAGTGATACTTTTACATTTCCGACATCGTTCCTTGCGTTTCGATTGTCTAACATCGTTAGGGTCACTATGATGTCCTCGTTGAAGAGGTCATCACAGCTGCATTTGACGTACTATCTAATGCAATGTATCGCAACGAATCTAGTCGAACAATGTTCTTGTTCCGATCATTTTTGGTTAACAAACTCCCATCGTTTCTTGCTGCCATTCTGGCTGCATCAATGATCTCTTTACCCATGGAGCTGTGCATTAGCCATGCTTTAAGTCGGCTGGACCCGAATACATTTCCATCCTTTTCACAGATGTTCGCAATGCAAGGAAATACGGTGTTGTCGGAGGTGCGGACGGAGTTCTTGTTCTCCTGTGCTTCGCACAAGTTAATAGCTGAAGCCAGCATTGAACGTTTACTTGGCGAAAATCCCATGCAAACACTACCTGTAGGGTATAACAAAGATGACCTCGTGTCGCAAATGAACACCAACCCAGAACGCGCGGAGCAATTGATCGGTGAGATTGAATCTACCGAAGGTAATGCGGGTGCTATTGTTGCCGCGATAACAGAGGTATATCTCCTGGGCCATCCTTGAAGAACGTGTCTAACATAGATTTAGGTTATACATAGCCTTTGCAACCAAAAGGAGACAATGACTTTGAAAAACATCTGCAATTCTCTGTCTCGACGCGCTCAGGCGTTGGATGTGATTATGCTATTCCGGAGCCCGAAGCACGTGCTGCAGCCGCTTTGCACTTTGCTAGATTCCTGGCATTGGGACGAGGATCAAGGGGAAAGTCAACCTGTTTACGATGAATTTGGCAGTATTCTGCTTCTCGTCCTAACATTCAAATATCGATATGACCTACGACCTCGAGATCTAGGGATCATGAGCAATGAGTCTTTCCTATTGAAACTCCTAGACCGCGGATCATGTAGTCAAAGGTTGAATGATTTAAACGAAAAGCAGAACAAGAATCTCGGAGCTTGGATCACAGGCCTTTTCATTGCCGACAGCATCGGCGAAGAGACTATGTCATCTTGTAGCCCTCAGGAGTTTTATCTTCTCATAGCTACCCTTTTCAACCAGAGCCTTGGAGCATGTGAGGCAGGGAAATTGGAATTTGACACTCTCAAGGGTGGCTTCGAATGTAGGATTTTCATGAATAAGTTTCAGAGCATGGCTAATGTTTATAGATCTGCTCGAGCCCTTCTTGCTCCCGTCACTAATTCCCGCTCTGACCTGGCTCGGAAATCACATATGGGAAACCGAACCTGACCCTACAATTCCACTGAAGGCATTGCAGTCACTGGTAACGCCCAGCTCAATATCCGGGGATGCAAAAGAAATACATAGAACGGTACTGAATATCACTGCGCGCGCACTGGAAGAACAACTCAAAGATATTCGGACTCGCCATCCAAACCGGACGGATATTAAACCTATCTTGGATGCGCTCGAGCCTTGCTTGTCCTTTCAGAGAACAGGCAGTTGTCACCGCTCAGAGCTGGACATCTGGAATACCCATTCACCGGGCGGGCTGCTAGGAAGCATCCGAAGCACTTTCCAAGGGCTTGTTCTCTGGAGTACGAGTCCCGGTGTGAGTATGGCGCCACACTCATACACACATCGTCAACTCGTGGCCGGCATCCGCATGCTTGGATCTATGCGTGTACTCTCTGCTATTGTTGATGAGGTGAAAATGCAGACCGAGACAGGCAATGGAGATCTCTCTTTGGACATTGCAGCGACGATGGTCTGCTCGCCACTTACTGAGTCTTTTACCATTGAGCAGAATAACTACCATCCGGTCGATCCTCACAAGGAGCCTCTTCCACGATGCTCTATTCTGACTCTTCGCGATGCCTTGAACATTCAACACGATAACGTGCCCAAAGTGTCAGAGAAGGACCCCATGCGCGCAGAGGTCATAGTACGGCTCTACCGTCGTGTCAACGCATTCATGGCGCCTACGTCGCAGATGCCGAACTTGGATGTGAGTAATATCATTCAAAACATGCACTTAGGGGTGGAAGACCACGGACAGATGGATCTGGAGCCTACGGGTGCAGGACATGGCGTCGGAGACGATGATGCTACTAACCTGAACCGGATGCTGGACAATGCGGCGGCGGCAGCGGCGGCAGGACTGGACAGTGGGATGGGACAAGGCATGGGACAGGGTATGGGTGAGGGTTTGGATACAAGCATTGACGACGTTTTGAATGCCGCAGACATGGCCGTTGGAAATCCTGAGTTTTTGGATCTAGATATGGAGGGGATGTTTTAGGTGTTCAGGATTAATGGGTTTCAAGGTTAATTTTGGAAATTCGGCAGATACATAATGACACATGGATTCCAACTGACTTGTTTCGCATATTTCCGAACTTCATCAAACATAGCCCGTCATCAATTGAATAGCCTTCCCTTCAATTCACACTTGACCACTCCATATTGTAATCCGCCTTTTTTTGTACCAACATAGTCCCAACGAAAAGTCAACCCATTGAACACACCGAACCTCAATCCTAAGGCTAAAAAAGCATCCATTAGCTATAATTTCCCCACAGCGATACAGCAAAACATGGACTTACCCCCAGCTTTAATGCACCCGTCAACCCACCCAATGCCGATTTACTCAGACCGCCTAGATCTGGCAATGCCTTCTTTGAATGAGTTGGAGCGGAGAGCGCCAGAGTAGAGAGGGTAATGGCGATGATAGTTGCGAGTTTCATATTTGGAACTTGAAAGTTCAGTATACGACTAGAACACTTTTGTTATTTGAGAATTTTTTTTTTTTAGATATGGAAACGAGGATTGGCTTGTCGAGTGAGTGATGTATTTTATTTATATTGAGTTGTGAGATGAGCGAGTGATATAAAGAGTCGTCTTTTGGGGTTTCGAGGGGGGTGGATTCGGAAGGGGTGTGTATAAATGAAGGATAATTGGAATGTTGAGGCTTGTTCTAGAGTCATGGGATTATTATCATGAAGTATATTTTGAAGTTTAATGCATCTTGATTTTTTTTTTTTTTTCTTTGTCTTAGTTTTGTATTGGGTTTCTTGGTTAATAGGTAGGTAGATATTAGTATACTAGATGACCCTACTTGGTATAGTACTAGTGGTGTGAATAGTATATATTTACATACTACTATACTACTACCTACACCATGGCTGACCTACTAGTATATGTGTATAGTGTGTTGCGAGAACTACAAGGGCTCCTTTGAAGAATAGCCAGACAAGAATAGAGATTCTTTTTGGCAGGAGCTGTCAACAAACAAATCCCCTTGAGAGGGGGTGGTCGAGACCTAGTCCAGGAATGTGAGGGATCTGTATACCCTTGAACAGGTATCGATGGTGGTATATGTAAGTATCCTAGAAAGGAGTGTGTAGGTATGCATTTCTGCTTACTAGGTAATAGGTGGAGCATTAAGAACACAAGAAAAAGAAAAGAAAACGAACAGGTTCGTGGCACAGCTGAACGAGCACTATACTTACAAAGTGAGTATAGCCCTATCTATCGATAGCTAACTAAGACATGGACAAACAAACAGATCCATAGATCCATGCAGATACCAATCGATCATTTTGTAGCTTGATGACATGCTGCTAGCCTTACTCTAGCTTATTTTCTTTTTTATTATTATTTAAATTTTTTTTCTTAGGAAAAAAGAGAGGGAGCAAAAAAAAAAAAAAAAAAAAAAAAAAAAAAAAAAAAAAAAAGAGGGAAAAAAAAAAAAAAAAAAAAAAAGTCTTTGTTTAGGGCGGAGAAAGTACCTAAATGATCATAAAGAAAAGTGCCGAATGTGATGATAGACTGCATTAGATTCTTTTTGGCTGCATCCGTTATCACACCGCACGTGCGAAAATGTTCCCAATTACCATGCAGGTTCCGTTTGTCATTGGCTCAGAGCTAATAAATTTTCTAACGAATTATCATGTCACTTGCTTTCTGCAGAAGTTGGTATTTTCTTTTCTTTTCCTTTCTTTTCACTTTTCTTTTCATTTTTTGGTTCATTTTTTTTTTGTCCTTTTTTTACCCTCCCCTCAAAACACAATCTATACCGTCTGCTAGCATCTTTGCCGAGGAATCTGCGGCTGACGCTGACGAGGGTCATACATAGTGCAGCATAGTATATGCTAAATATACGGTTCGCTGTTTGAGTACTAAATAATGACTTGAATCATGTTTGCTTAATCTACGCCGCTTTACTCGTCCAGGGAGACGGGACCATGCTTTACAACTTCATGCGTTGCGACTCATTTGGGGAACGTGATTCCGAGTATCCTCTATATTGCTCACTGAGTAACGGGGGGTTTTTCTTATAACATCCAGGCATAAACCTTTGTTTCATAATCTTTCCAGGAGGATTGGGATTCTCATCTCCCTCCCTTGTTTTGTAGCGGAAGATCTCCGGTCGCATGTAGCTATCCAGTCACAATTACTTCTCGATGGCGACAATTTTCAGCTTATCAATAGTTGATTTTAGCTTGCGGGTCGGTTAATAGCATTCGGGACATTAGGAGAATTGACGAACTTGTCAACGCCTAGTCTTTAATCCTGGTCAATATAGACCGGGAAAGGCGGAATAGCCAGCGAGCTTGATTACCTAGGCTGAACGACTTGCATGTGTTAGAGACGGGAGTGTTTGCACTGCGATAGGATTCATCAGCTCAAAGACAATGCGGAGATGAAGAGATGCGATTGTGATAGTGTGATAGTGATAGAAATCCGATCAAATACATCGCGAGACCGTTATTGTAGCTGACATGAGATCTGACAGCTACATGGTAGAGATTTCTAAACCCAATCAGAGTGAATCAGTTTATGACCGCAATAATATTAAGACTGAAAATAATCTCAGCGGGACTTGCTTTCTATGCCAGGTGTTTGAGTCTCTCAAAGGATTTGATCGGTGAGTCGTCCAGACCAATCGACCAATCTCTGTGACACTTACGTGGAAAGGGTTGATATTATCTCCGAAGGAGCAAAAGGAAAAAAAGAAGAAAAAGAAAAAAAGAGAGAGAGAAAAAGAAATATTTTCTGAGCTAGTGAACATGCATATTCCGTACATAGTCGTATGTCGGGACTGGGATTAAGACGCAGCGTGCAGTAGTCTACTTGGGCTAAATCTTGGCCCACTAAAGGGACGGAAGACTTTGTACAGCGTACTCAAGAATTAGCCTCAGTTTCAGTCCAATCAAGATGAAGCGGGATCTGCTTGTCCTTCTATAAAATAGTATGTTTTCAATCCCATTTTGTTTAACTTTTACCCATGGAAAACAGCTGGGCAACGGATTTGTTCAGCTTCAATGATTGACGTATGCTCGTGCAGAATCCCCATCCAAGTTAGGGTTGAGCATGAGCTGCACTTGAGTGGGGTGCACGAGGGCCATATCCAAGGCAGCTTTCAATTCAGTTGATGAATCATGCTACTAATTGAATCCTGGACCCACGCTAGTTTGGTTAGTGTAAAGATGTTAAAAGCTAAGAAATAAGGATCCACGGAAAGAGCATAATTTCTTCTTTTCTTTCCCTTTTTGGGTTGATAAGGTCTGAGCCGTCGGACAGATTAGATGGAGAGAGAGAGAGAAAGAAAGACAAGGAGAGAGAGAGGGAGAGAGAGGGAGATTTCTGATTTCCGATTTCTGTCTCCGTTGGCCATAGTTTGTGGATACATATGAATGAACGTGCTTGCGCTTTTGCTCCGATGGTGATAAACCGAACACAATGTAAAGATCGAATGGCGTACCATGATTAATTTGAAAGTATATACATCAATTCTGGTTATCAACCTGTAACTTGTTGTGGTTGTGCGAAGCAGGTTAGCCAATTCGTACTATCGAGATCGGAGGACCACATAGCGTGTGAATCCAGAAAGGTCCTTCTTTCGAAGCTGACACGTTCAAGTGCTATCGAGGATCGGGGGCGATGGTAAAGTGAGAACCACCTTTGCGGCGTGTATCATCTCCCAAAAAAAACACCTGTTTTGGTAGTCGCATCATTGTGGATTCGGGACGGCTTAAATTGCATGGTCGCCGAGTGTTAACGGCTCGCCGGGAACGCCATCTGGATGGAGATAGGGTGGAGTGAACTAATTGAGGACGAAACACACCATCCATCAAATTGCATGATCGTAGCTTTTTTAAGATGGAGGTATCGAACAGGCGTTCAGAGCATTGATATAGATAATGGCATTATAGGTATAACACCAAGTTCCTATAGTGGTCCCTTTTTTTCTTTTTCACTTTTT
>ML742341.1:0-29359 GCA_009193465.1 Aspergillus avenaceus
AAAAAAAAAAAGAATAAGTAATATGAAGTTCGCGAGTCAGGTTATGCACATTTCCTCTGTCATGACGTTTACGATTCTAATTCTGGATTTTGTTTTTCCTCGGATGTTTTTCACTCTTCTGCTGCAGTGGATAAATGTGGGTGGGGAATGGATGGAATCTCAATATATCCCGTTTCTTCCGAGTATGCCGTACTAGGTATTTTACCTGGTTTATTGCCTGGCGGTCCTGAGGTTATGCTAGGGTGTTGGTTTTGGTAGGCAGAACTTAGTACAGTGTACGTACGGTCTTGGGCTTTGCTTGGGTTTGGTAGGGCTGTCTAGGTTTGGTGGCCCGGCACGGGGTACTGTACCCTGCCCCTTCGGCCGGTCCTTATTTTGGGTGTAGCCGCCTACGGCCGTAGTTTTTGTGTGGCTGCCCCTAGAATTTGTGGCACTTGGTTTTTGGATGGTGGTTTTTTGATTTTGTAAATGTTACTATTTTTTCTCTTTCTTTTTTTTGTTTTATATATGGTTATCTATTTAGGAATGTAGGAATTATAGTATTATGAGTTCAGACTGTATGTTGTATTTAATCTCTATGTATTGTCTATACTATATGTTAAGATTGACTGAGGATCGGCACTTCTTCGTCGTCCTTGTCTGAAGCTGCGTCGAATAAAACGTCAATGTCCTCGAGACTCTTCCCTGCTGTTTCAGGCAGACACAGACCCACGAACCCGGCGATGCTGAGGTCCAGCAGACCGAAGAGCAGGAAGGTAGCCCATCCGAGGCCCTGGAGGACGTAGGGGGTGCTGGAGGACCAGATGAAGTTGGTGAGCCATTGGGCGGCGACGCCGACGGCCACGCCGGGTTCGCGGATGCGGGTGCTGAAGAGCTCGGTGGCGCAGGGCCACGGCAGCGGGCCCCAGGAGAGGTTGTAGAACGCGATGGAGGTGTAGATCAGGGCGATGGTGAGGATGCTCGATGCGGGGATTGTGGTGGCGGTGACGGTGGGTGTGGGCGTGTGGGAGGCTTTGACCACGAACACGGTGGTGACCATGCAGAGGGACATGGCGACGGCGCCGAGGATGAGGAGGGGTCTGCGGCCGAAGCGCTCGGCGACCCAGATGATGAAGGCGAGGCAGCTGAGGACTTTGAGGGCGCCGAAGATGCCGGTTAGCAGGAGCGTGAGGGAGTGGTTGTCGCCCACGAGGAGGGCGAAGAACTGCGGGCCGAAGTAGGCCATGGCGGTTGCGCCGGTGGATTGCTGCGCTGTGAACAGGCCGATTCCGAGAAGGAGGCGGCGGGCGTTGGGCCAGGCGAGGAGCTCGCGGAGGTGGAAGTCCGCTGTGACGCGCTGGTCGGCTTCGATGCCTTGCTTGATGTGGGCGAACTCGGCGGCGACGGACGCATCCGAGGAGCTACGGACCCAGACGAGGCTTCGCCAGGCGCGGGCGGACTCGCCGTGCACGAGGAGCCAGCGCACGCTCTCGTCCAGCGTGAGCATGCCTATCCCCATCAGAGCGCCCGGGATGAGCTGGAGAGCTAGCGGGATCTGCCATTGGGCGGCTGTTGGCGCCCGGAACTGGATCCCGTAGTCGACCCAGTAGGACACCAGGATGCCGATGGTGAAGGTGAACTGGTAGCAGCTTCCGAGTCGTGCGCGAATGTCCTTCGGGCTCATCTCGGAGAGATAGATCGGGATGACGGTTGCTGAGCCCCCGATCCCGAGGCCGCAGATGACTCGACCGAGGTAGAAGATTGGGAGGGAGTGGGAGTTGATCACTTCAAAGATCACGCCGAGACAGAAAATCACGGAGCAGGACATCATCGCCCGTCGTCGTCCATAGCGATTCGTGACGGGCCATATCGCCAGACATCCGGCTAGGGCTCCAGCCTGCTGGATGCCGACTGCGATGGCGGATACGCGAGTTTGGAGGTCGGGCGTGGCGTTGAAGTCGCGCAGAAAAGAGTCGAAGGTCAACACGCCCCCTATTCTAATGTTAGGTGATGTGGAAACAGCGTCACGCATACGAACCGATAACCCCCGAATCATAGCCAAACAGTATACCTCCGCAGCAGACGATGGCGGTTAGCCAGTAGATGCGGAACAGGCTCCGTCGCACAGGGCCAGGATCGCGGTCATCCTGGGAGATTTGGGCGTATGGAGGCATGCTCTCCCATGACACGACAGCGGTTTAGTGAGTTGTAGAGTTTGCGATAATAGGAGTACTATATTTAATATTTCGAATTGACAAGTAAACGGTTTACCCGAAAAGGGATGCAGGTGACGTCAGCTGATTGCCTGATTGGGTAATCCGCCGATTGCGGGCCCTAACACTGTATTTGATATTATAACAGTTAAGGCTGTATGTACATTTTACACAGATGAGTCTATTGGAGTTCTGAATTAGCCCGACGCGCGTCGGTTGCTGATTTCAACTTGAAACGAACTGGGTGTCAGCTGCTGCACAATCTAGACTATTGTGCTTAGGTTTCTGATAGATAAAGTCTTGAATAGCATAGTCTACATCTACTTTGACTGAACATGGCTTTGAAGGATAGTAAGTTAGTATACATGTCACCAGATATCATAAGTCATGGGCTCATTTTCTCTTCTTTTTCCGTTCCTTTTTTTTAAAATAATAATAATAATAATAATGTAAATAAAAATAAATAAAAATAAATAAATACTTTGGAAGGAACGAAATATCCTATTCCCATCAATGTCGCTACTAAGATAGATCACAGGACTACAAACTATCCCTTCTAATAATTTGAAAAGTCGTGATTCGCAGTGAGTCATTGAGTATAGTTTCCGCTCTTGCTCACCTGCCACGCTTTAATACAATTACCTCATCTACCCGTGGTACCTTAAATTGCACGACCGCAATATCAGTACAGCCAAGCCCTCCGAGCAGTATGACAAGGTGTGAGGTCATCGAGGGAGGAGCGGAATAAGCGCCAAGATAGGGTTGATATGGGTGGCGAATATACTATACCGAGGTTCGTTTATTAAAGGCATATGCGAGGTATTCCAGAAGGTTTGGTCACTCAGACAGGTTCAACCTTGTGAGCATGGGCTCTAGGCTGGGATGGTTTAGGTTAGGGCAGTGCTGGAGAACCAGTCGACCTTGGGACTTTTTTTGCTTACGGTCATTGGTAAATGTTTAGAGTACCCGGATCATACAGATCATACAGATCATTCAATCATACAGATCATTCAATCATACAATACTCAGATCAATCAAATCACACTCGGTAAGATACGTGAGTAAGCCCTAAGGCCTACTTCTCTGCCTCACCCAAACTATAGAATAATCAACACCACTGCTAAGATCAAGTAACACATTAATATCATTATAGAGAAATTGGCGTATACTAATGTAACACTAGCTAACAGTATAGTAAATCAATAAAATCATAGATCATCTCCGACCCTCTAGCGATAGCTCAACACAACTAATCTACCCAGTAAATACTAAGTATATCTATCTATACTCCAGTATAGAACAGTATATGATTCTAACCCCAAACAGCAAACTACCCGACAGCCGATACGCAACCAATCAGCCCAATGGCGTGATATCAACAAGGCAATGATCCTCCTCTTCCCCAGCTCCCACTGGCAGCATCTTGTTTCACCTTCTTCCCCGCCTCCCATCTCCACTTTCATCCGATCTATACAGCCGACAGACGACCGCATAGTATACGCCGATGCAGGGGCATAAATACCCCGCGTAACTATCATGGTATTCTAGTACCTCACCATCCATACTCTACATACACAGTTTAAAGATTTGAAGACAAAGACAAGGAAAAACAAAATGGCCCCGAAACGACCCAACTTCCTCGTTGTCGTCGCCGACGATCTCGGATTCTCAGATATAGAATGCTTCGGCGGCGAGATTCGCACGCCTAACTTGAATAAAATCGCAGACCAGGGCGTCCGCTTTACGGATTTTCATGCTGCGGCTGCTTGTTCGTGAGTTCAAGTTCTTCTTACCAGGATAGAAATACTGGAGAAGAGAGTAAAACTGATTTAAAAAGACCTACCCGGGCAATGATCATGACAGGAACAGACCACCACATCGCCGGACTAGGCAATCTAATCGAATGGACCAACATCTCGGGCCAGAACGGCCCCAAGGGGTCAGCCATGAGCACGGCGCCGCAGCGCGGCATGCCCGGGTACGAAGGGTACCTGAATGAGCGGGTCGTCGCCTTGCCGGAGGTGCTTCGCGACGCAGGATACCATACCCTCATGGCGGGCAAATGGCATCTGGGGCTCACGCCGGAGCGATCGCCCTTTCATCGCGGGTTTGACCGCTCCCTGGCCCACCTGCCCGCTTGCTCGAACCACTACGCGTATGAACCGCAGCTACAGGGCAAGGATGAGACGCCGACGTTCCTGGAAGCGAGCTACATCGCCCTCCACATGGAAGACGACCAGTACGTCAAGAAGCTCCCGGAGGGGTGGTACAGTTCAGACGGGTACGGGGACAAAATGCTCGAGTACCTCCGGGACTGGCATGGTCGGTCCGACGACCGGCCTTTCTTCGCGTACCTCCCCTTCACGGCGCCGCATTGGCCCCTCCAAGCTCCCCGAGAGTACATCGAGCACTACCGCGGCGTGTACGACGAGGGCCCGGACGCGCTGCGGCAGAAGCGGCTCCAGCGTCTCAAGAAGCTAGGCATGGTCCGCGAGGACGTAGAAGCGCACCCTGTGATGGCAGAGGAAGTCAAGCCGTGGTCCGAGTTCAGCAAAGAGGAGCAGAAGCTCTCCTGCACAGCGATGGAAGTCTACGCAGGCATGGTAGAATGCATCGACGCCAACGTCGGTAAAGTAGTCGACTACCTCGCGTCCATCGACGAACTAGACAACACCTTCGTCTGCTTCATGTCCGACAACGGCGCCGAGGGCGCAGCCTACGAAGCCTACCCGATGGTGCAGAGCGGCGTCATGCCCCACCTCCAGAAATACTATAACAATTCGCTCGATAACCTGGGCAACGGCGACTCGTTCATCTGGTACGGGCCCCGCTGGGCCCAAGCCGCCACTGCCCCCAGCAGACTGTACAAGGCGTACACGACGGAGGGCGGCGTGCGCGTGCCCTTCCTCGCTCGCTTCCCTTCCTCAGTCTCTGTATCCGACCGCGCCAGGAATGGAAGTATAACTGACCAGTTCGCAACGGTCATGGACCTCGCCCCGTCTATAATCCAAATGGCCGGCGCCAGCCATCCAGCTCCAGAATATAAAGGTCGAGAGGTCATGCCTATGCGCGGCCGCAGCTTCTACCCCTGGGCTAGCGGTGAACAGCCCCGCATCCACGAACAGGATTTCATCCAGGGATGGGAAACCTGCGGTCGTGCGGCGCTGCGCTTCGGGGACTGGAAGATCGTGTATATACCTAAACCCAAGGGCCCGGAACGCTGGCAGCTGTATAATCTCGTCGAAGACCCGGGGGAGATCCACGACCTGGCGGAGCAGCACCCGGAGCGTCTGCGGCAGTTGCTGAAGCTGTGGGACCGGTATGTTGTTGAAACGGGCGTGATCCCGTTGAATCCGGACCTGGGGGATTTCCTCGAGGCCACGGAGGCACAGATGCCTGAGAATGCGTGGATGGAGTACGATTACTGGAAGAAGGGGGCGAGAGATGAGCCTGAGAGGTTTACGCGGAAGCCGCCGAGGTTTCAGAGGGTTGTGAAGCAGTTTTGATTGATTATTTTCTGTATATATGAATGATGTATGTATGTACATAGTTTAACAAGTGTTATGGACTTTGATGACTACTTTTATATTATTACAAAAGGGTCGGTGAATAGTTCTCGACGGACGCAGCGGGAATCAGCCCATGAGCGCCATGCATCCTGTCGTCTTGTCATCTCCTCCAGCAGAAGAAGAGCCTTCTTTGCGCTCGGATGTCGCTGGGTAACCGGACAACAGTCACTGGGTCTCGCCATCCGCTGCAGTCCCTGGATGATCCACTGTCGCTGCGCGAAGGAGCCCTCCAGCGCTGCCACGAAAAGCGGCCAAACAAAACTAATAGGCAGATGGCTCTCGGTCGACTCCACCGTCGCCAGCTGGATGATCTGGTCTACCGCGCGATGCACCCTATCCGTCCGGGGATAGATGGCGAACGCCACACGATGGAGATAGATGAATATGGCCAGGAAGTTGGCCACGTACTGCCGGAACATGCGGCACACTTCTACCGCAACGGAGGGCTGGAGCGTATCGTAGAGGATTTCCGGGTTGTGAGACACATCGAGGACACGCGGTCGAGTGTTCCAGAGGGTTTCGAGGTCTGCGCTGATCTGGTGCGCGATTTGGAGGACGTCAAACTCGTCGCTTACGGTGCCCCGTGTCCGGTGGTGCAGGTCTATGCAGACAATGCGACGGATGACTTGTTGGGCTTTGTAGAAGAAGGCGAATGCGGGGCCGATGAGGGTCTCGTGCATGAGGTAGCTGGGGTTCGAAAGGAGTTCGTCGTCTGCTTTCCGGTCTGGTTCGGCCACTACATCTAGCGTCCCCAGCTCAATCAGCGGATCGCCTTCTCGGCCTGCGATGAGCGATTTGACGTCAAGCAGGGATACCCATGACACGATGAGACGGCCGAACCCGGCCCATGATTCTGTCCGTCGGTGATACCGCTGCAGGAGCAGGTACGCTGAGTGCAGGAAGGAATCAGGGCGCCCCAGACCTCCGGATAACAGCTAGACTGGTTCAGTGGGGTCATTCTAGTAGAATTGTGATATACATACCTCTGCCAGCATGAGCAGAAACACGGCCGCGAATACCTGCTTCAGTAGTATATCGCTTACGTTCTCTAGTTCGCAGGCTTGGATCTCTGAGCTCGCTCGCTGATGATACACCGACGCCAGTCTCCTTTTATGGCCCATGAAAACCTCCGAGTAGCAATACACGGCATTTAGTAGCGGCGCGGACTCTCTTGCCTGAGAGAGAATCACACTCCGCACGTACTTCCATTCTAGTGTGATCGACCCAAAGATCGTAGGGGGTGCATCCATCTCCCCGAACTGAGCCAGAAGCTGTCTTTCGTAAACATCTAATGCCCCTGGCCCTGGTCCTTCATCCACGGTACATATAGCTTCATCGATGTTGGGAAGAGCTCCCTTCTCAAGGACACCATGGTCACCACCATCACAGCCATCATTCAGAGAAGAGGCTGTATCCCTCAGATTTAATCCCCTCTGCTCAAATTCCTCCGTCATGCTCCCCATAAACCCTAGCATATCAAATCCGTCCAAGTCTTGATCCCTCGGCCTCAAGACCGTCTCCAGAAAATTCGCATCCTTTTCAGCCGAAGAAGACACGGCTATAGCCGAAGGGGAAGACACACCCTCAGTAGACGCGGAGGCATCGTTATCATCATCCCCACTACCCCCCGATCTCAAAGTATGCAACCCCAACCCCGAAGAGGAAGCCAATCTCGTCCGTCCTCGCCGCGGCAAGCCCCCCACAATACTATTCCGGTATACGCATTGCAGTCGCAATCGGGTACAGTTGGCGCAGGTGGGTTTCGACTCATCGCAACGGACTTTGCGGGATCGACACGTTAAACAGCCTGTTTTGCGACGGGGTCCGGAACGCCCTGCTCCTTGTGCTTTGGGGGGTTTGTTGGTTACATCCATCTCTGAAAAGATGGGGTTGGAGGTTGGTTGGTGGTATGAGGGGGGGTGAGATTAGGTTTGTTTTGGGGGTGTGACTTCCCCGCATTGGCTCATTCTTATCTTATACTCTACCTTGATTGGTAGGCGGTTTTTTCGTTCAATAGTGTTGTTTGAGGTTGGGTGAGGTTATTCTATCTATTTATTTTGTTTATCAGGGTTTTATACAGCAGGACGTACTTCTAACTGTACGTTTTTAGTGTCGAAGCATTTGACGTGGAGTAAATGTCCTCTTTCTTTGCGGACGTACGCGGCGAAACAGATCGCGGCGAGAGTGACGGCCCCGACGCTGATGTAAACAGGATACTGAAATTGGTTTGGATGGGGAAAGACGACGGTTGTGGCGAAGGAGAGTAACTCGAAGATATTTTGGAGGGCGACTTCTGTCGCCGAGAATCTGGCGCGGTTGTCTTCGCTTACAGTCTAGGATCATTGTTATTACATACTCGTTAAATATGATATATCTGCCAGGGAGCTTACATCTTGAATAAGAAGCTGAACGGACAGGTCAAACCCCCAGAGTCCGATCCGACTTAGAGCTACCCCCACGACGAGACCGGTGGCCATTATCTGCGAGTTATGGCTGTATATGAATGCGGTAGCTGCACCGGCTAAGCAGATACATTGCCAGTTCAGGAACCACAGTCCGGTTCTGATTGGTCCAATCCGGTTCATGAGCACTGGCGCTGCCCATGTACCGCTTAACTCGGCGATTACGGCACCGATGCGCATGCTGCTGATCTGGAGGGGGTGGAATCCGGTGTGTAGCAGGTATGTCACCATTGTCGAGCCGAAGGAGAGGACAGTGAGGTAGAGGAGACTCAGGGCTAGTGAGGCCGGAAAGACTCGGCTGGAAATGTATTCGCGCCATGGTGCGATGGCATTTTTCAGATATTGGACTGGGGTGTGAGATGCTGGATTGAGTGAAGATGATTGCTCTTCGGGGCGCTTAAGTTGTGGGATGCGCTCGTACACCTTTTCTGGGTTAGTATAAACCATTGCTAAGGGGAGGGGTGTGTACTTGGGCAATGGCGACATATTCAATTATCATAGAGGCCGTGTTCACGCCGAGGACCGTCCATATGGCGACCTTTGTGGAAAAGCTGTCTACGAGAGAAATGACAACGGGGGCTATGAGCTTGCAGAATAAATCGATGCGTCGCATGGATGCATTCAGGTCTACCTCTGTTAGTCTAGTGACTATCTCAAAAGAGTAATCTCACCTTGTCTAGGGATCTGTAGAGCATCGGAGACGACGATGGCCTGGTCCAAGTTAGCAGACATAATCACTATTAAGAAAACAACTAACCCAGTCTCGTTCCACCGCAACCGTATTCGCCGCGGAAGCCAATTTCTCCAAACACGCGAATAGAATCACTGCTGCGAACAGTCCTGGACGGATATAGGGCACATCCAGCGGTGACAACAAGACCACAAAGCACCCGCAGGATAGAGCGACAGGTAAGCGCTGCCAAACTGGGATTCATGAGCCAAGCTATTATCGACAAGTAAAGAGCAGGAAACATACTAATCGACTGCCTGATCGCCTTGAGACGGTCTGACCGGTCCACTACGGAGCCCAACCAAGATGACAGTACCACGGCCGAGAACGAGCGCACGAGCGCATAAATGGAAGCGTACAGCAATGTTCCTGGAAAAATAGACGCCAGGAATAAGACGGCGCCGAATTCAAACATGCGGGAATTCCATGTTGAGAGCCAGTGCGAGATGTACAGTCTCCACAAGACGGATGTGGGCGCTGGGGTTGGAGACTCCGGGCGGAGGAATGGCTCCGTGATGTCTGATGAGTCCCTTGACATGGTACTGGAGATGCTGTTAATTGATTGTTTAGATCAGTTGGCAATTAGGTGGGTGCTGCTATCCACTCGGATTTCTAGAATGTGTTCAGAGTAGAAAGTAAAGTAGATGGGGTTTATTCTGTTGAGCTGGTAAAGTTCAATATAAATTAAAAGATCCTATTGGTGGATTGGCTTCACGTATCACGTTGGTATTGACAGGAAATAAACAACAAATTACCCTAATATCACACTATATCCAAGAATGATAGGCAGTACACTTCAATCTACCAACAAGAAATAGAAAGTAACCTTTTGAAAACCATCGTAAAATGTCTTGTTTATGACATACATAATGATATTATACCCCAATGCAAACCGAGCAATGAAAATACAGGAAGATAAAAAAAAATAAACCTTTCTTTACTGTCTACACCTTCTACTCAATCCAGTTCAAACGACCCCCCGGTGTGCGCACAGTGCGTCGGGCCAGCACCTCAGCAATCTTCTCCCGTGCTCCCTCCTTGTGGCTCCATTTCTGGATGAAAGCGTGCACCGCCTGTTCTTCATCGCTGCGCACAAAACGCTCGATAGCCTTCTCACTGGGCAGTCCGTATTGGTGAGGGTAGTATTGATAGTTCTTTTTACTGAGCAGTTCCAGGCGGGACTGGTCCTCGGGGATTTTAAAGAAGGAGTTGACCATGTCATCGGTAACCTCCGCTAGGGTGGCGGGTTGCCATGAGGCCTGGCGGGCGGGCTTCGACATGAGACGAGCCTTGACGCCCTCCACGAAGTCGGGATGCTCCATGAACTTAGTAGCGATGCGGTGCTCGCGCTGGAACGTCTCGGCAATGGACCATTCACGGCCCACACGCATCTGGCGCAGGGCAACCCGGAGAGAGGTGGGGGAGCGGACTGACAGGGTCTCCAGAGTCTTCTGGGCCCATTCCTTCTGCGCCGTCTCCTCCTCCAAGGCCTTGAAGATTTCTTCCACCGTGTTGTACTTGAAGCAGCGGTCGATGGCGCTCCGCAGGCCACCGGCCAGCAACATAGGCTCCTCTGTCAGCGACGGCAGACCTGTGGAGAATTCGGCCATGGTCTTGTTCACCAAGTCCAACCGTTCAGCGAGAGAGGCACCGTCCTCGAAGACCAATTCCGCAAGACGGTTGGTCAGGTTGCTCAGCACGCTGGAGTGGAGGTAGTGGGTAGCAATGCCGGAGTAGAGTGCCTGCACACCGGTCAGACGCTCCGAGGTCAAAGCGAGGTAGGTGCCGATTTCGCCGTCCAAGCGAGGCAAGAAGAATGAGCCTCCAACGTCGGGGAAGAAGCCGATAGTGGTCTCAGGCATGGCGAAGACAGTACGTTCCGTGGCAATCCGGAAGGGTGCATGGACACTGAGACCAACACCACCGCCCATGGTGATGCCGTCCATGACGGAGATGAAGGGTTTGTCGTAGGTCGAGATGACATGGTCGAGTTGGTATTCCAGTCCGAAGAACTCAGCCGATTTCGCCTGTCCCGCGGGGCCTTCTTCGTTCTGCAGGGCGAGGGCTGCAACGTCTCCGCCGGCGCAAAACGCTTTCGATCCGGCGCCCGCAACCATGATAATATTCGCCAGATCGGACTTTTTCCACTCCTGTCCAACGCTTAGCAACGGGGAACTCTGACGGGTTCTATTCCAACACCCCTGGGACCTATCTGCTAACCTGTAACCGGGGAAGAATCTTGCGGGCCATGGACTTATTCAAGGGGTTGAGCTTCTTGGGGCGATTGAGCTCAATCAACCGCACTCCGTAGTGAGAGTTGAACAAAACATCGTCGCGGTCTTCGTTGGCATTGGAAGTAGACATCTAGAATGACGACCATTAGCTATCCACGTAGTTCTTTAAGAGACAAGAGCAGGAGAATCATTACTGATGCAGCATTGAATGCTGGGTTGGTCACTTTAGCGCGGAGAGGCATAGTAGCTGGTGAAGCCCGCGAGATCCAGCTCGACGGTGGTAACCGGGAAAATTGGCGTGGGAGGAGCATTAGGGCAGACCTGAGCCTGTCGGGGAAGAAGAGGAGAGGACGAGGAGTGGGGGGAAGATCAAGGTTAAAAAGGACGAAAGGAAAGGGACGTAATCAATTAAGTTGGTATTCAAAAGGTAAAGTTTGGAGAATCTCCGCTTCGTGACCTCGGAGTTTTTCGCGCGGAACGATTTTCCAGCCGAGAATAACCTGTGAATTCGTCCATACAATTGTTATAACCCTACCTGGTATGCTACTTTTTTTTTTCTATTTTATTCAATTATTCTTTTTGTACATGCTGAGTTACTTGGAGGTCGCTCGAATGAATTAAATAAAAAAAAATCTAATTTAATCACAATTTATCTATATCGTAGAAACCTGACTATATGATAACATCATCTACAGAGATATAGTATCCTCGCCACATGCAATTATTAAAAGGACAATCATCATTGCTGGAATCTATTTGTACAGATATAAAACATTTCTTTCTTCCAGAAATCACCGAAACCCCGTTCCCCATTCAATCAATACAGAGCCTTCGCTACCTTAGCATTCAAATCTTTCGAGTGCTGAGACAGGATCCGATCCAGCGCTTGCTTTTCAATGATCAAGCGTCCCGTCTCCAAGATGTCCTTGACATCGACATCCTTGCGGTCCAAGATCTTTGCATGCTTCCCCAGCTGGCGAACCGTCTCAAACAAGCCCTCGTGGACCCGGTCGGTAATCAATGTCGACCGTCCAAATTCACGGCCCCAGCGGTTAACTTTGAAGATCTCCTGGATCAAGTGAGGAGTGGCCCCGTCGGGAATAGTCATCTCATTATCGATGATGATCAACTGGCCGCGTCGATACCGGTAACTGAGAGCTATCCGCCACGCTTGGTCGTAGATCTTCTGAGGGAGTTGCGTAGAGAAGTCGCGAGGATGAGGACCATGTGCAACACCACCACCCTTGCGAATTGGGGATTGCTTATTACCCACACGGGCATTACCCGTTCCCTTCTGCGCAAGCAACTTTCGGTGACTTCCGTGCACATCACCTCTCCACTTGGTGCTCGCCGTACCTTGTCGGGTCATATCACCTTCGTACACCACAGCTCGGTGCAACAGATCCTTCCGGAGTGGCATCAACAAGTGGTTCCGAGGGTATTCAACAAAGCGCATTGGTTCCATCGAGGGGAAAGAGTAAGTGGTAGCCCTGGCGGGTTCCTCGTGCCAGACGGGTTTGGGGACTTCACGGGTCAGGTTCTCGGGGGTGACTGGGGACTCGGTAGTGATAGAGCGTGAGAGGAATGGAGTCATGCATCGTTGCTACAACAATCAATTAATATCAGTATCACTATTCCGATAATTCACGATCGGAGAAGCAAAAGAAAAAAAAAATACCACGTACTGTAGTAGTCTCAGACCCCGAGAGCAAACCACCGGTGCTCCGGGAGAGCAACCGGAAGGCACGAAGAGTGTCACCTCCAGGCATTGTGTGGATGACAAAAGGGTTCTTGTGGTCAGTGGGGGGAGGGGAAGGGAAAAGAGATCGGGGTTGATAATAATGGGGATCGATGAAGCAAAAGTTCAGACGGGCGGCGCTAAGCCCGCTGAGGCTTGGCTCCGACAACGAAAAAAGTTCCGTCCAAAAACAACATTCAAACTACTAAACGTTCAATTACCGTCCTTCACGCCCTTTCTCTCCACCCCACTCACCCCCGTCACTTCCTCAAAAATGGCCCATTGTGAGCGGGCAGCGAAGCCTTTGCTCCAATGCCTTCAAAAATCCTACACTAAAGGCCTTCCAGGCCTTCAGGTACAGGCCACTCGGGCCTTCCAGACTACCGCTATCGCCCGCGAAGAAGCTCAGACCGAAACCAAGAGTCAACCTTTTCACAAATCGCCTGATCCGGCACTCGTCTCAAGTCCTCGACTCGAACGGAGATTGTTACGCCAGGGTATTTCCCCGATCGGATCTCGCAGACGTCGTGCGGCATTGGAAACCTCACCGAACATCCCCTTCGAACAACTGCCCTACCAATGTTTCCAGGAAGCGCGGAACATCTTGCAAGCGGACCGGGAGGAGAAGTTGAAGGATATTGTCACCATTAGAGAGAAGATTGCCCGATTGGAGGCTGTTCCGACAGAACAGGCTGGTGGCCTGCAAGTGAAGAACTCGAAACTAGTAGCCATGAACCTTCATCTCGACCACCTTAAAGTCCTTGCCGACGTCAATGACCCCCTCGTGAAGAAGAAGTTTGAAGACGGCCAGGGTGAGGATATTGAGCTTTTGTTAAACTCAACAGAAGGACCCCCGTTCTAACATGACTACAGGCGATATGAGCAAGCCCATCTACCGTTATTTGGCCGATAAGAAGTGGAGGGAATATCGCCGCAAGATCCTGGTCCAGCGTATCACTCAGATGAAGGTAATTCCCGACGTCCTGCCTCACTGTGATCCCGTGGTCGACACAAAGCTCTATTTCGGCCGCACAGCTACCCAGCCGGGAGAATTCGTCAACTCGCGGGTCAGCGCCACCACGCCAAAGCTTGACGTGCAGCTGTTCGAGCGCGGTGAGAAGCTCGTGACCATCGCCGTCGTCGATTCCGACATTCCCAACGTTGAGAAGGATGGTTTCGACTACCGCACTCACTATCTGGCCGTCAACGTTCCCATTTCGGCCACCTCCACCAAGGTCGACCTTTCCAAGCTCTCGTCCGAATCCCAGGTCGTCCTGCCCTGGATGGCCCCTACTGCTCAAAAAGGCAGCCCTTACCACCGTCTGTCGGTCTTCATCATGGAGCAGAAGGACGCCAAGCCGCTCAACGTTGCCGACATCAAGGCCAAGGAGACGGACCGCAGCAAGACCCTCCGCACCCTGCAAGCCAGATACCACCTGAAGGCCATCGGCGCCCACCTCTTCCGTACCCAGTGGGACGAGACGATGGAGGAAGTCATGAGGGAGAACGGCTACTCCGACGTGGACATGGAGCTCCGTCGCAAGAGAGTCGAGCCTCTTCCCTACAAGAGAAGAAACCCCTCTACCTTCCGGTAAACGTTTCCCTCTCAGTTATACCTTATGTTCCGGTTCGTTCTGCCATTTCGTCCTCTATCTGTATTGTACAAGTGAACTGTATGAATATGCACAAATATCCAACTCCAGACTCCGCCATAATGCTTTCGTAAAACAAACCCCGCTCATTCCGATAATTGAGCCGGCTGCATCGTATTCCGCACCCACTGCATCTTCGAGAGTGGCCACACCCTTGCAATAATCTTCCCATTAATCAATCCCATCGGGATAGGCCCGTAATTCCTGGAATCCCTCGACCACGGCAAATTATCCCCAGCAACATAAACATGACCTTCAGGCACCTACAAAAGTCAGCCCATATCCAACATTCCCACCTCAACCCCCAAAAACAATTTCTTTCTTTTTAATAAACAAAAGAAGGAAAGAAGAAAGAAAGAGAACAAACCTGAATCATCTCCCCCTCCCTCCCAACCTCCGTACTAAACGCCAAATCCCGACAGACAAAATCCCCCGGCATCCCAATAACCCTCTTGGCCCCATTAACCCCCAAAAACGTCGGATGGTAAAACCGCACCACATCTCCCACCTCAATGCCGCGACCATGACTATGCAGTCTCGAGATCATAAGATAGTCCCCCCGCGGACTGAACGTCGGGTACATCGACGGGCCCTCGCTAAGCTGTACGGTGATCAAGTGCTCCCAGATAAGCGTGCAGGCGCAGAAAAGACCCACGCCGTCGAGCGTGAGTCGGAACATGGTGCCGCGATTGGCATTGCGGAGGATCGTGCGGAGGGTTTGGGACATTTGTTGTTGTTTTTTTTTTTTTTTTCGTATCTTCGTTGCTAGTAGGCTTGGGATCGAGCTTATCGGGAGTAAATAGAGGGCTTAGTACGTAGCGTGCTAATTGTATCAGTCACGTGAGTGGGGATTTAAAAACGCACAATTTTTGATTTTCTTTTTCTTACTTTCCTTCATCTCCAACACTACATGATTCAATCAATTCATTCGACAATGAATGATGTTAGGACAACGGTCCCTGGTTAATGTGCCATTACCTCGTCTTACAGTAAAATGTTTTATTTGTGTTGCTTTTCTTTTTTTTCGCTTTGATTGTTTGATTTATTGTTACAGCTTCTAAATTGCTAGAGCTCACCGTTGCCGAAATACAAACACCAGAACGAGTGAGTGTGGACAGAGAAGCAAGAAGAATAGATTTTTCGTTCCTCTTCAAGTTCGAAAATTCCCTAAACGATAGCCCGGCTTGGACCCCATTTAACTATGGGAATGGGAAGCTGGGTGGTAATGCCGGGATACACGCAAATTATATATATCAATACATTTCATTCTTACAATTCATATCCATAAACAACTTAATAACTTGAAAAAGAAAGAAGGAAAGAAATCAATGACGAAGAGAAGCAACATCCGCATTCTCATCCAACCCCCCACTCACCCCTTCAATACCCCCCCTAGCCTCCCTCTTACGGTTAACGTCAACCCCAAACCGCCCATCTCGATCCCGACACAACTCCTCCAGTCCCCGTCCCCCATTTGCCCTCCTCACATCCTCATCACAGTTAAAACTCCCCATAAGCACCGGCTCGCCCATCGGCACCGGATCTCCCCGATCCACCTGCCAAAAGTGATACGTCTTGCCGTACAACGGCACGATATCGCGCATCTCCGCCGTCTCGGCTGTTTCCCATATAGAGGCTGGCACGGTGGAGGGCGCGGGCATGACTAGCATGCCGCTCTTTACTTCGTATTCGTGGGTATGCCAGAGACGTTTCTCGGCCGGGGGAAGCGTGTCGAAGAGTTTGGGGGTGATCATGTATTCTATGCCGAGGAGTTTTGCGTCTTTGTTTGTTGAGGAGTAGAGGAGGCATTGTCTTATGTCTTTTTTTTTTTTTTTTTGGTTTTTTTATTTTTTTTTTTTTTTTTTTTTTTTTTTTTTTTTTTTTTTTTTTTTTTTTTTTTTTTTTTTTTTGGTTTTATTAATATTTAGTGTTTTTGGTGGTGGTTTTGGAGGTTGGAGGTTGGGGTGATGGGGATACCTTCTGTTATATGGGAACAGTAGTGATTTGCTTCGATGCAGCGCGTGGGATCGTCGGCGTAGACGTGGAAGGCGTTGAGGTGTGCGCAGATTTGCTTGGGTGGTGTGAAGACTTGGATGGCTGAGGCGCCGGCTTCGAGGATGTGGCTTTTGGTGGTTTTGGGGGAGCCTGGGAGGTCGGTCATCTTTCTTTTTTTTTATTCTTTGGTTTTGAATGCTGGATATAGTATACAAGGTGGAGGGTTGGGTGTTTGATATAGATGTAGTGATGGATGGTTTTATACTTCTACAAGTGAGGTTGACGTCATGATGATTGATGTGTCTGGGTATATTAAACCTGTTCAGTCTTGATGGTTTTAATGTATAGATTGTGCACTATTATTTTTCTATGTGCATTACATGGCATTCTTCATCTCCCGCAGAGCGGCCATCACTTCTACAGGGTTTGTCTTTCCGGTCTTCTGCTGGATCTCGAGGTCCTGGAGAATTAGCTTCGTCTTATGCAAAGTGAAAGGGGTCTTACGTTGACGCGCATGAAGACATTATGGAGCTATAGGCGGTTAGTATGTCTCTAAAAGTGTCAAGAAGTGTCAAGTGACGTACCTTCTCATCACCAATGGTGAATTTGCCCTGTGTTTGCTGGTTCTGCTCGGCGAAAGCCTCCAGCTTCTTGATCGGCTCGGACTGCGACACGGCGAGACAGAACTTCACGTTGCCCTTGGTGTACTCGTGACCCGGCTATTATATCATTAGTCTCAAACTGGCAGATGGAGGTGTATGCACTTACGAAAACCTTCGTGTCGTCGGGCAGAGAGGCCAGGGTTTCATTCAACGCCTTGTGCATCTCTGGAGCAGTGCCTTCGAAGAAGCGACCGCATCCTGTGGATACATTAGCAACATACACCAATAATCTCTAGAAAGGGCAGAAGCTACCTCCAATGAACAAAGTGTCACCGGTGAAAACAGCCTTCTCGTCCCCGTCCTGCATAAAATAGCAGATACTATCTTGGGTGTGGCAAGGCGTATGAAGAGCCTTCACGGAGATGCGCTCTCCGATCTTGAAGGTCTCACCGTGAGCAGGCGTCTTCGTGACCGATTGGCACTCCTTGCCTCCGATGACGGAAAGCTTTCCGAAGATTTTGAGCTGCACCGATCAGCTTCTCTTTATGGAACATAGAGAAGTAGTGAGCCACTTACCATCTCGTTGTTCCCGCCGGCATGGTCCCAGTGGCTTTGACGGTTAGCATCATCTATTGAGACCAAGGCGACCAGACTCACTGGTGTGTGTTTACAATGGCAGTTAGGTCGATGTTTCCATCTTTAATCTGGCTCTCCAATACCGGTGCAACCCTGTACTACTGTCAGTTTCAAATACTAGGATGAAAGGACAGTCACGTACTCGGGCGGGTTGGCCGGGTCGATGATCACAGACTGCTTGGTTGGCTCGTCTGTCACAAGATAGGCGTAGTTGTTGCCCTTCCCCGTCCCTGCCGGAGTATTAGAGGAGCTTTCTTAATCATTGACATTAATTGGAGCTTACACATGGGAATGGATTGGATCTGCATGTTGCGAATGTGCTGCGCTGGCGATAAAACGGAACGAGGGAAAATTCGAGATTTAAGTCCGAGAGATGGCCGGATCGCTCTTGTGAAGCTCATGGGGAAAGAATCGCTATTTATAATCGAGCTTCTCAGACACTGCGGGGAATCAAAACACTTCCACTTAAAAATGTATGTATGAATGATGATTACGGATTACTTCATAGGCTCTGGTGGTGTGGCGGGTATACTAGTCCTGTTTAGGGAAAGGACCAGTGGATGAAATCTATTACAAAGCATCACAAGCGTGTACTTTCTATACTATGCCCAGCGGCCGACTGTCCCATGTATCGTTCACTTCCCATCCAAAATTCTTGAGACCGTCCTGATCATCGAGTGTTCCCGTGCGAAGATCTGGAGGTGCCATCTCCGCCTTCTGGCCATCTTGGCTCTCAGGCACGCGAGACACTTCCTTAGCGGCATCTTCTATGCTCTCCTTGAGCAGATTCGTCCAGTGATTCGATTTCAGCACACAGGCCGAACGCATATATGATACTGAGAGTAACCGTCTCTGAGACTCCCACGGGGTCGATCGGAGTATATGGTCCAGCCACATATAGACCCCTTCGCAACGAGCATTGTCCTTCGTAGCTGACACTGCAAATGCCAGCGTGTCAACCATCGCCTCGGTCAGAGCAGCCAGGAACGCAGGATGGCCCTCCGTCACTTGCTGCAAGAGACGATCCCATCCAGCAAACTGCTCGGCCAAGGAATCCCCCAATCTAGAACACGTCAGTGCCTTACGCTCGCGTAGTATAAAGAATCACAAGAAACATACCCCCGTCCAGCAGGTATCAAACCCGACTCCTCCAACAGAACCCCGGAAACAGCAGCAGAGCCTCTGTCCAAGCCCTTGCATACTGAAATCAGCTGCGTCGCAACGCCAGATACTTGCCGGAACTTCTGTTTCTTTCGCGGGGGCTCCGATGCCCCTGATTCGTTCGCTATCTGCTCAAGACTAGCTCTGACTGCAAATTTAACGGACTCTAGGTCATGGTCGACATCGTCTGCTGCATCTGGAACCGGGGCGGGTAAAGCGGGAGTGAGATCAACCTTAGCCCAGTAGTAATCCCACAGCCACTCGAGAGACCGCTGCGCGGCATCCCTCAAGACTGTCAAAGATGGCAGTTCACGATGTGTCGCTTCGTGTCGCAGCTCTACGAAAGAAGCTGGCAATCCCAGGTCGATAGCACGCTGGAACATGGTCTTTCTTTGACCGTGAAGTTTGGAGTCTACCAAACCCGTTACAAATCTAGATACGTTAGAAATGGTCTTCATTGGCTTTTTTTTTTTTTTTTTTTGGCATTTCATCATTGAAAAAGAAAAAACATACCGACAAAAGGCGGCAGAATAAGTAGCGCGGATAGAGAATATAGAATTTTTCTGAGCATCATCGTGAAGAATAGCATCTGTCAACAAGGCCGTGGCCTCCACTGGATGGGGTAGATTCCCCCGTAGTTTCCACGCTGCAACCTGATCCATAAAGTCAGCACATAATTATCGACAAGAATTCGTTATATTGCATACCGTGGCGCAGGCTCTGGACCGCATATCCGGCCCATTGTATTCTGGCGGAGGATAGAATTGACTCCGCACCGCAAGTAATTGCGACTGTCCTTTCCATGGTGTGAAAACTACCTTCGCCATTTTTTTAAGATTCACTTCTTTAACGAAGTGAGAAACGCTCGGCTTGAATTATTACGGCGTCTGTCATGTATTGGGTATACCCAGACTCGTGATTTTTATGGACGGGTAAATAGATTTTCCTTCCCGGCACATGCAACCCTTCCCTTTCGCGGCACGGTTACCGCCCCTTACAACTACATGTAGAAAGAAACAAGTCTTTGGGTTGTGATAGGTTCATTCGTCGTTCGTTTTTTACGACGCAGGGTCAGATTGTCTAATACACGTTTCTCGCTCTTCAAAGGGAAATAGAAAACAAAGAAAGCTAGGCAAGCACCCTTTGGGTATCCTTTTCATACATGCTCATGCCGCCCGAAACAAAAACGCCACGCTATGCAATAATGCAACAAAGAAGGTATGCAATGAAAAAAAAAAAAAAATAAGTGGGCAGTGTGTTGCTTAGACAATCAAATCCATCCGTATCCATAATTTATGCAAGGCTGATTTCCGAGATTGTAAAATTGCTGGGGAGCAGAAATGTTCTGCTGATCAAGATCATCGTCGAAGAAGAACGACTTGTTCATCATGTTCCCGGTGGTTCTAGCCGACTGCTTGCAGACATCGGGGCTTGGCTGGTTTTGGACAGGAGCAGAGCTTACTTGCTCTGAAGTCTCCTCCTCGTCGTCCTCATTGTCCGCATCTTTGCCATCATCTTCATCATCTGATGGAGTAAAAGTTTCTTCCAACTTGAGACCTTTGCCGGAAACTTCGTGTAATGAACTGTCCAAGAAGGGATCGGGGTTGTTGTAGAGACCCATTCCAACAAGTTCATCCTCAGACTGTTCCTCGTCCGAAATCGATCCATTCAGTGGCTTGGAGTTGTCTTCCGGGTACTGAATGGGGAGAAACTCTGGTGTGGATGGTCCGGTCAAATAACCAGAAGACGGTGCGCTTGCGTAGTCTGGCACTGTAACATCTGCTGGGGGAATGCTGTTGTTCATGGATCCCATGCCGAAAGACCAGCTCTCGGACATAGGCTGAGGCATAGTCTCTGCGGAGATACCGGAGACCCACGTGACCGGGAGAGCTTGGGGGTCATTCATATCCATAAAGGATGACTGTTGAATCGGTACCGGGCCTTGCATATTGGTGAAATTGAAGGCTTCATTTGGTGATGAGACTTGCGATGAAACATATGACGGCAGCGGATTTCCGTCTGTGAATGTTGCTGACATGGTTTCCAGTGGTTGGGTGTACAACGGCATAGCTGCGAAATTATCTGGAACAGTGGTCTGCAAGCATGGAGGCGATGAATACGCAGGTTCAAATGAAGCCGGATGCCAACTGATGGGACGAGCTGTTTGTCTCCTGCGCAGTGCAGAAGCCAAGAGGGCCGGATTTAATGGTGTCTTATAAGCCTGAGACGGGACAGATTGGTAGGTTGGTGAACTTTGAGACGCAGCTGCCCTCCGTCTGCCAGAAGGACTGTTACCAGCACTCCGAGGTTTCGTCACTCGGCCAGTATGCCTCGGTCTTGGAAAAGCATACATCATGTCATGAACATTGGAAGAGGGGATACATGGCTGGTTGGCCCGGAACAAATGAGCTCCGGGTTGAGGGGCTTGAGGTTGCCAGTAGTTGGCCATTGAAAGAGAAGTTAAGAGGATAGAACTTGAAAAGTGTGGTGGGCTAAAGGGCGGTAATGATCAGTTATGATTGAGGGTTGGAAAGGCAGGCGAGAACATACATATTTGTATGGAGTGGGTGAGGAAGGACTCGTGATGGAAAGGGAAGATAGGTTTATAAGTATGTATGGAATACTAAGTGCGGATAAGACCCATGGATGACTGCAGTAATGCAATATGCAAAGGATCAAAGGATCTGTAATAAAGATCGGGACTTTACATTCATCCATGACACAGGGGTGTGGAGGGTCACAAGGCTATGAGGCAAGGTACGGAAAGTAAATCCATATTCATGGAGTATGTATGGAACTAAGAGAATGCTCAGATCCTTAGTAAGGGTGGTCTAATACCTAGTTCAAGGAAGGTACCAAATTAATGCAGTAATCCTAAGCCAGGTAAAACAAAAAGGTAAAAATAATAATAATAATAATAATAATAATAATAATAATTAAAAAAATAGATCAAAAGTAAAAAAAAAAAGAAAAAGGAAAAGGAAAAGTAATACAAGTGGAACGCATTGCTTGATCTACCATCCGCCCCAGTTCCACGATCCATTACTGGAAATGATGATAGTCTATGGATTAGTGGATGCATGTTGGGAATTTGGCATGACACCCGAACAACGTTGACACTAACAAAAGGAGTTTAGTGGTGGGTACGAGACTCAAACGAGGCACGCTTAAAGAAAGGATGGAAAGGAAGGCAAGGAAGCCTGAATGATGATTCAGATGCGCCATGCCACATGCTCCACTTCGAGTCGAGATTTACTTTTTTTTTTGTTAAATTCCCTTTTTTCTTATCATCTTCAATTATTATGATTCTGATTGTCTAATGACAGAAAGACCTTTTTAAGAAAAATAAAATAAAATAAAACAAAAAAAAGTCACTTTTGCACTTTCCCGCTTTTCATACCTTCCATTTCCTCATATGATCATTTAAAAAAATAATAATAATAATAATAATAAAAATAAAAAAAAAATAATAAAAAAGTGGTTCGAAGGGACCTGGAACGACAATCCTGTCTTTGATCCAGACACTTTGGATGGCTTGGGACCATGGTATTGGGAATGGGTGGGTGGTGGGGTGAAAAGAGCAGGTATTGAATGATGTTGATGGTGGATGATCAGACCCATTATTGGTGATGAAAAAAATGAATGGGTTTTAGTTTGCAGTGACTTCAATTGCAGTGCCAAAAGGAAAATCACCGGATATGTGACATGATTGGCGGACAAAGAAGGAACTGGAACTCGGCAGGAAATCAAAAAAAGATACTACGAAGAGGACAGCTAGCCTGGTCTGGGACATGCCGAATCTAACCCAAACTTCAGTAGGGCCCGTGTGTGAGCAAGACAAGAGCCTGAGAGCCCCATATCTTACTAAGTCTGGGGCTAAACGGGGATTACGTATGGTAATAAATGGTCTGGCTATGTCCCTCTTTGGCTCTTTGGTGTACGTGTCCCTTGTACCATGAAAAGAAACAAATTTATAAAAAGAAGATTTATTATGGAAATTTTTTTTAGTTAAAAAAAGAAACGAAAAGATTTATCTAAGACCTGGGTAAGACATCCTACACCATTCATTAAAATTCATGATCAGTTACATTGCCAAACCTTTTTGGAGATTCCCTCCTTCTGACTAGTTTTATCTATCTCATGCTGTATGGTAATCCAAACCTAGGGTATTTCATGTAATAATCTCCATCCATACCTGCTCCATATAGCCTACTATTACCTAGTTGGTTAACATACCGAGAGAATATACCCGGACTTTACCGATCGTGATTATAGAACATAGGCAGGAAATTAAAATTGAATCCATACCACACAGAATGCGGTGTACCAAGGAGTATATTACACGGTCACATCGATAGTCATCTTTTTCCTGGTCAGTTCAGCAAGTTCTGACCCACGATCCGACCCGATCGTCAAAAGCCCCTGCGGCCACAACTGCCTCCCATCGTTCCATTTTCCCTTCTTCCCCCCTCCTTTCTCAGCCCCTTCGAGTCCCGTCGATAGTCCCCACAAGTTCACCGTTTCCAACGCGTCACAAGTTACAATGTCGTTACGCAAGGGTTACAATAGTGGCCCTGTCCTTCCTTTCTCAGCCTTGATCTTTCTTTAGGTTTCAGAAAACGGTAGCTGCTTTGGTACAGTAACTGACTAGTGGTAATGTCTTACTACATACATGGGCTCTATATTGCGAATCCATGTATGCATCCATTCATTCATTTTCATATCTTTGACATGATTTGACAAGGGGAGCCATCACAATTGACGGCCATCTTCCGTGATCTGATCAAGAATCAATCCATCGGTGTTGCCGGGCGCTTATCCCGCCATCCTTGATACTTAATACTTCCGTTTCTTTCTTTCCCGGCCAACGCTTACGTGCTAATTACTGAGAGCGGAAATGAGGTAGCTCAGACAATGAGATAGTACCCCATATCTATCGTTATCCTTCGGTTTGGGTCTACAAATGGTAATAAGTTACATTTACAACGCCTCAGGTAGCAATAACTCGTTCGCTATTTTCATAATGACGCCTGACAGTTGTCATGATGAGCAAAGCAATGAACATAATAATAATGCCGCAAATCTAGCCCTCACGGCTCACTAATGTGTGCATAGTGGAGTAGTTGTTTCATGGCTTGACTTCGGAGGACATCTTTTATGAGTCTGGGACATTGCAGCATTGCCACCGAAGGCTACTCCGGAGTACTCCAGTTATCGTCGGTGTGGGAAGAGGGGACAAGGGCCGAAAGAAAATACGGAGTAGAGAAAGTAAACCCGAAAAAGACGACAAGGAAAAACAAAAGAAAAAAAAAATGGACAAATTAAAAAAATTAAAAATACGACGGGAAGCTCGGCTAACTGAGTATACTATGAAAGTGAGATGACAACATCGAGGAGAACCGCAATATTAGCTCAACTCAAGACCGCCCGGAGTGGGGATGAACTAAAGGCACAGAATCTGTATCAGACTTCTACAGACGGTGGCTTCCTGTGTGTACAGGGTAAAATTGGCGCCAATAATGTATTATGACAAGTCCAACTGCATTACGCCGTCCAACATAAACATACAATAACAATGGGACCTTGATGTATGCGGGTATGTACTCCGTATGGAGTTATTCATTTATCAGCCCAGCCCCAGCGAAGAAAGAATTTTTGGGAACGGGTTTATGGAGGATTCCTTGTTACTGGAGACCATTTCCAGAACAAGGGACCCTCTTTGAGAACTTGACTAACCCGAATCAGGTGCTAGTAAGCTGACGCCGGGGCGCGACGGTCACAATGGCTCATATTAAAGTCGGTTTTTTCTGTACTATACAAGGGACCTAGGTACTTGGCGAACCTACGCCCCTACCACCTAGAAAATTGGAACTAGACGTCATAGCCAGGAAAAGAGTATGGTAAGAAATTCTATGGGTCATACCTATCTATCGGTGGTAACTTTCTGCGAGTGTGTCCCGAATGCGAAGGATCTGCCTCATGAGATATACATAGTCATTAATACTATCGAACCGTCACCGGTACCAAATGAATGTGACGGACTCTAGATGACAGTTGCCTTCCTGAAGAAGCAACTCCCTGAAGATCTGAGATAGGTAGGCTGTCCCTGCCCAGAGACCAGCTCGTCGGGGAGGACAGTGCACAAGATTTCTTTTTATCTGACGTTAATCCTTTCTTTTCCTTTCTCATCTCTTACAATCTTGTGGTTAAAATATTATATTTGTGATTAGAATTAATAATCTTATGGCTGTTTTCTTTATTTTATTTTATTTTTTTGAATATTTTTCTGATTGTACCTGTCTAGCTTCCTGTGCCACTCAGCCACTAACCTCCCACCACAACACACGGATGCATAAGAATCGACATCATAAAGAACAACTAATCGGACAATTGAGATCATCATCTACCCGCCCTACGAATCAGAAGCCGGAGATTACAGGAGAAGGGCCGTCCGGAACACATGTGCAGACCCACTGTACCGCAGGGGGGGGAAGGCTAGAAAGGAAGAGAAAAGCAGAAGAACAAAAAATTCCAGAAAAGTCAGGGGTCAAATCTCCTATTGATGGGACCCAATACCACAGGTTTAAAGTGGGGCTGGTTTTTTTTTTTTTTTTTTTTCTTTCTTTCTTTCTCTTTCTTGTGTTCCTCTCTCCCTATCTCCGTATCAACGGAAGTAAGTTTTATTCTAGACAGGGATACCAACCAGGCAAAAGGTAAGCTAATCCTGGAGCTTCCGAGGAAGAAAAATGGATTTTTAGTGAACAAAATAAAATAAATGACAGGCGAAAAAAAAAAAAAAAATAAAATAATCGGGCTCTGCTTTTTGAACCCGTTGCTGGACGGATCCTTTTTAAGCCATCAAAGCCCAGCCGGGCTCACTTACTCTGACTCCGTCATTATTACTCCTCCTCTTACAAAGACACTACTTACTCAAACTAGCTACAGTCTTACTTTGGTCTTTCCCATGGCCGCCTCTCATGCGACCGTTGTTATTGACTGCTGACACCACCTTATTTCCGTTCATCTGCCGATCTCTTGCCAACAAAGAAACACCCACTCCGTTTGCATACGGAGAATGAGAGGCGAATGTGATACTCCATTCCCAGTTCCATAAATCCAAGGCGGAGGCAGTCTAGTACGCGGCGCTTAGTGAAAATTTGGAGTATTCTGACTCTGGCTTAGAGTAATGAAACCCCGCCGATAGTTAGAGTCAGAAAGCTAAAGCTCACACACCCGACCGGTCAAGGGAAACCCCTCCATCAGGGGTGGTCACATCTTAGCCCCCCCTTCGCCACACTGTTACCATGCTCAGGGTTGTACAAGATCCGTAGTAAAGACTCGACTAATACTTGAGTAATACTTTATATGAAAAGAGGTATGTATGTTTATATTTATATATTTATTTAACTTTCTTAATTACATACGTAATGGGAGAACGGATTTGGGACCTTTCAGATACATATTCATCGATTCAGGAAATGCTTAGAGAGTCATATGACCGCCTAATAAGAAAGAAACAGTAAAAGGGAAAATAAAATAAAAATAAAATAAAAAAAACAAAAATAAAAACCAGGTCGGATAATTAATAAGGAAACAGATAATCCCGTGGAGTATAAAGCATAAATTAAGTAGTAACTGCATCATAGTTGGGAATTGGATACTTTCCCCATCCGCCCAAACTAATGTAGCCGGCTCAATTAAGAAACTTTAGGGATATGCGAAATGGCGGTCGCTGTCCGAGTTGGTTTCAAGGAAAGTTTTCAGCCCATGTAGGGATCTTCGGACAACTAATCATCACACAAGACCATTGAATAGGGACAGCGTTCGTTCCTGCCTGGTTTTTGCTCTCTTTCGTATCAGGCCCTCATTGACACTTGTTCCTTCATTGTATGGTTCTGATTACTATCACAAGCTAGACTTTTATTTAATTGATTAATTTATTTTTTTTTTCTTTTTTTCTTTTTGGTTCTTTAATTTACTCCAATCTAGGCGGACAAGCCTCCACCTCATTCCCACTTTTCTTCTTCCCTCATGGCGTCTGTGCTGTCCACCTGTTCTCGTAGGATTATGTTATTATTATCGAAACCTAACCGTGGTTAGGCCCGAGCGCCTCTTTTCAGTATCCACCCAAACAATGGAAAACATTGGCGCTAATTAATTTGGCTTGCCTTAGTGGCATGTCATCAGCCCCTACTTTCTAGGTCCCCCGTGGTAGGGAAAATCTGAATCTGATATGATACTGAGAATTTACATTATTATTGGATGATCACGCCGTATGCACTCACATGCAGTGTTTAGTACTGCTTCTGATTGTTGCTTCACAATTATCAAAACAAAACACAAAATAGACCAGAGAGATATAGTTCTAGGCGTTTAAGCCTCATTCTACCGCCAATGTTACGGGAACAACTACCATAGCCACCTTACTTCTAGGGGGTCGAGAGGCCAGAAGAACTCCAAGAGGCTGCAGCCAGACAAGGAACCCAGTCGTCGGCACCAAGGTGGATGTGACACGGCATACTCCTCCCGCCTAAGCCCTTGTGATAATATTTATTTTTTTTCCTGATGGTCCTTGAGGTCATCACTAATTTCACTTTCTCTCAACCAATCCATGGCACCCTAACAGACTTCCGAAATGAGACTATCCAACGAAATCCGGACAGCACTGCCGCGTGCCCTGGCTGGCGCCACAACGCCTGGCCCATCAAGGATGGCACAGGGCTACGGCGGTTGCGTAGACGGCCGCAACACGGAGTGCATACTAACGTTACCCGAGTGGGTCGCAGGAAGATGCGGTGCGTGAAAATCGCAGAAACTGATACCTAGCCTGAGGAGACACCGGGCTCCTCGGTAGTCTAGGCGACTGGTAACGTTCCTATGTACGGCCCAAAATCAAAACACGACAGAAAGAAAAAAAAAAAAATACAAAATAAAATAAAATAAATAAAACAAGGCACCGAGTTGAAAGATAAGTGCCTTACTCTCAGTACACATATCTGCAGGTTACCATGAGTCAAATGGCCTACATGCGCCCTACATGCATGCATGGGAACCAATGTATGTGGATTCCGAATCCGACCAATTGAAAGCGAAAGAACGATGATCCCGCTTAGACAAAAAAAAGTATGCGGAATTAATCTATGGCAGGATCTAATTATATTGATTGTTCGAAATGCACGGTGCCAACACTCCAAACTCAACTACTGTTACCCTACCGAATGTGAATTCGAATTCTAGGGTACATTCATGTAAGCACTTATTATTAAGTATCACAGAATGTGGCCAGTGCTTAGGTTAGGTCTGCTGCTAGTTGTACATAGAAGCTATCAACCAGTCAAAATTCGGTATCGAATGACCTTGTCGATGCTGCGGAACAGACGGTCTGGAACCCTACCTATCCTAATTAGGTTATATTTCCTTATGTAACGCAGGAGATTACCGTATGATCCGAGGTATTTTACTGAAATTAATACCTGGACAATTAATTGATTAAGTAAGCGACACAAATACCGTACAGACGGATTTAGTAATGGAAAAGACCGAAAAAAAAAATTAAAAAATAAAAAATTAAAAAACAGGTGTGACTCAAAGAAAGCTTTACTAGTATGGACTCCATACACTGGAAACTGTTGAAGCATTCATGACTCTCCTTCGAGGTAACCGAGATGCAACCACATGACCTTCAAGCTAATGTATGGAGTCACGGAGTAAGAGGTAGATACTAATACTAAAAACTAGGGTTTCTTTACTAGTCCAGAATAAATAGTACAGTGCACATCACTTGTGTAATTTTTCCACCTGGTGCAGTGATTGTGCTCCGGTGCTTCACCTGATGGATACTTAATATAGCTGACTCGCACAGATTCCCATCTCCTCTTCCCCCCTCCCCATGGAATAATGCCTCCGTGGATGACCCGAGGACCCTATCTTTTTGTGCAAGTCAAGGGATACGAAGTGTGTTCCATAACCAGCTCGGTTCTAACAAAAATTCCTTTTGTCTCCCTTCCGTAGCACCTATGCTGTAACACATGCCCTTTGGATCTGCCTACATATATCCCTTATCGTAGCGAAAAGATCGACTGATAATCTTCCAAGAGATATGATACCGGTTATAATGTACAGGTAGCCCATCCCTGATGAATGATAGTCGGGGGGAATCCCCACTGATGTTTTACCCAAACAGGCAACATCGTAAAAAGGGCCGCATATATTCATCGGTACCTACTAAGATCCTGAGCTGCAGTGTCACGGTAGATCAAAGTGGAGCACGGGGCAGAATGTATGTATTGCAGTCACAAAAGTTTGTCTTGCAGTGGGACTTGGGCATATTTCAAACAAAAAAAAAAAAGAAAAAGAAAAAGAAAAAAGAAATCTCCTCTTTAAGGGGG
>ML742342.1:0-29115 GCA_009193465.1 Aspergillus avenaceus
AAGAGAGAGAGAGAAAAAAAAAAAGAGGGACACTGACTTGACCACTTCTGATAATCCTTTTTTTTTTCCTACTTAATTTTTTCTTTCTCTTTGTCACCTGCACTGACATTCGGTATCTACTATCCGACAATCGTTTGCCTCTTTCCCTCCCTCTATCTACCACTACTACTTACTATTATCGTACTTTTTTTTCCTTTTTCTTTTTCCTTTTCTATTTACCCACCCCCACATCCATACCCCGACTTTTGTCCTTTTTCTCAGATCTACCCTACAGGTACCCTCTCGGATCTCCTGACTTTCAAAAGTCTTGTCATCGACGTTTGACTCGACATTGATTATGGCAGCGGAGTCCGAGAGGTCGCCTTACCGCAATGGTACCACCGGTGGATCCAAAAGGGCCCAAAAGGATGAGGCTGCAATGCCTGCGTCTGGGCGATCTACCAGTGAAGGTGACATGAGAGAAGTGCCACGTTCAACCTTTAATTCCCAGGTCCAGGCTTCCCTCGCCTCCCAAATGCCTAAACTAACCCCTGCCATTCCTGGCTTGTCCGCTCCGGCTTCGACCACAAACTCGGTCATATCCTCCCGCGAACAGTCGCCTGTTCGTTCCGCCCGCCGTCCGCGCAACTCAGCCTCGAATTCTCGCGTATCCTCTCGATCTCACAAAGGCAGTGCGGATCGCAGTCCAAGTAGAACTAGCAATATTTTTAGATCCGGCTCGGATACACTTCCCTCCGCAACGGTTGTGCAACGGGCGCTGTCCCAAACCAGCAGACCCCTCATCATCAATCCTCCTTCCAACGTGGAAAGACCTTCCGATGCCGCTAGTCCGGACAAACCCAGTATGCCATTATGGGCTGCATCGCGTCGGGCGGATCCAGAGCCCACCTTGCCAAATATTTCGAGCAAACGTTCTTCGGTATCCGACGACACCAAGTCGGATCGCAGTGCGCCTCGCTCCGTGAATAGAGGTATCAACGGCCCCGGCTCCGCCCTAGAGACGGTCCAAGAGATGGCTAGCGATCAATCCACCCCCTCAACCGAGACCATCTTAAACCCGCTTCTTGAACAGTCCCGGTTGCAGAAGATTGACGAAGATGCTACCCCCAAAGCCTCCAGACAAAATGCGGAGAGTGGAAGCGATAGTGGTGGGAACAAAAGCTCAGAACGCGTGGGGGACAATTACCGCCGTGGCTCCGGTACCAAAGGGCCTGATACCCTTATCTCAAAACGGTCATCTGCATCGCTAGCAGGTGCCCGCGGTAAGCCGACGGATGGTTCCGTGCGGAATATGATTGTCGAGACGGAGACTGTGACTTCGATACCCCAGGTCTCGTTGGGGGTGGTGACGGGAGATCGCGGCAACTCTGGCCGTGTAGACCCAGGTACTCTTCGGATGAAACCTAGCACGGAAACCATCCGGCCCAAGAAGGAAAAGAAAAGAACTCGTAAACCGGCAGCCTTGTCGAGCGGGGCAGCATCTTCCAAGGCGGATATATTTGAGGCCAAGGTTGCCAATGCAGTTGATGAAGCTGATGTGTCTGATTCGGATGAGACATTTGTCTATGAATCTAACCCTCCCGACCCATACCCCGTGAGGCAAAGCCGGTATCACTCCCGTACGCCTAGCGCAACTTCTATGGCAAGCCAGGTCGACCAATTGGGTGGTCGTGGGCGTTCCGTCATGCGGGATGGAAACCATAGCGTCACGGGCAAGCGTAGCATGAAGTTCACGAACAACACTTATGCTGGCAGTGTCGATGGTGATGCCGGCGAAGAGAGTGCCCGCAGCCATTCAAGGATCGACGGCAGTGGTACCCATACTCCTCGCCACTATCACATCAGTCGACACGGACGCAGCAACGCGTATCCGTCTTTGTTTGATAGCGACTCACCCTTTCCTCAGTCTCAAGCATACCCAAAATCGCCCCGCCACTTCATCGGTACAGGGTATCGACAATCGAGACACCCAGGAACCCGTATGACCTCAAACTATCGCACAATCAACAATAGCAGGAAGGCAGGCGAAGTATATGGTTACGACTTTGACGCGGAAGGGGCAGATGATGAACGTACCCCGTTGGTTGGCTCGCCTCGTCTTACACGAAGTCGGCATGGTAACAGACGCCCTGGAAGCGCTAGCCTCCGTCAAATGGAATACATCCAGCAACGGCAACGAGGATTCTTCTCCCGCTACGGTGCCTGTGTGATTATTAGTATCTTGCTCCTAGTTATCATTGGCGGCGCCACGTCATTTATTGTTGGTATCACCAAGGCCCTTTTGGACGTTCGGATACTCGCCATTCAAAACGTCCTCGCTTCTGAACAAGAAATCATGCTGGATCTTCGCGTGAGCGCTGTCAATCCTAATCTCTTTCCTGTCGTCATTGACGATATGGATATGAACATCTTTGCGAAGAGCCGGTTCGTTGGGACAGATAAGCTTTGGCGAGATCATAGCTCCGACTTGGATCACTTCCCACGGGTCGAAGAGAGAAGAAAACGAGCCCGTCTTGCTAATCTGGCAAGGTGCGCGGGGGACGCCGGTTGCTTAACCAATGCTGCAAAGTTGCCAGTTCGCTCAATGCACGTTGATGGCGGTGTTGACAAGGGAACCGATCCGATCCCGACGGACCCTGCGGGTGATCCTCAAACCATGTTGTTAGGCCGTGTTTTCCGCTTTGACTCTCCACTGACATTCGAGGCATCGCCATGGAATTACATGTCGTCCAACTCCAAGGGACAGATTCGCCTCGCCCGTCCGGGAAACAAGACTGAGGAAGGCGGCACGGAGCGGTGGGAGCGCGTAATACAGCACCCTTTCGAGTTAATCGTGCGTGGCGTTGTGAAGTACCAGCTGCCCCTAAGCTCTCGATTCTTGTCTGCCTCCGTCAGTTCTAGCGTAAAAGTGGTGCCGGATGGAGGCGGCGACGATTCTGGCGATGGCGATCACGGTCAAATCCCAAGAGACAATGATACTGTCACCATATCTGGAGCAAGGTCACTTCGGCAGATTTCACCTGATCCCATTGTCTTGACGTGATTGACCAGGGCTCTGGTGGGCGCATAACAATACTCAGGACAATGCGGCAATGATTTGGGTTCATCCACAGCGGTCCTCGCATAGCAGGTGAATGGACCCTTATAGTTGCCTTCGCCGATTGGAACCTCCGCTTTGAGTCGGAACTTGCATCTTTCCTGCACGGAAAGTTCCTGTTGCGAAGTGTTGTCACCTCAGGTTCCAAAATCGCCTGGATATGGGATCATCTCTCGTGCAACTCCATTTAAAATCAGCGGTCGGACGAAGGATTTTTGGTGACATTATACGCATGTCGTCCGTTATAACTTATCAATACTCATATGTTGAATTGTGTGCTTACCCCTTTTTTATTCTCTTTCTTATTTTTCTTTTTTCTTCTTCGTTCTACTTGATATCTTTACGTCTTTGATTCATTCGAAGATGAAGCGTTATGACGATCTGATATATTACGAATCAACAGCAAGGCATGGGAAAGCGGCACGTTCAGAAAAGAATTCCAACTCTGTATGCATCAGCGCGGCGCCTTCTTCCTCCTTTTCCTTTTTATTCTGTTTTATGTTATTTTCTTATTCTTTCGACTTTTTTGTTGGGGGGCGGGGATCATATTATGATTTGTTTTGAAGGTTGTTCGTTTAGAATTCGGCTACGTAAATAGGGACAGGCGGCCTATTTGAGAGCTTTATCATGGCTTCACTGTGTATGTATGTCTGTACATAATATACCATATCAGCGCATAGAATGTGCTACTTTGTACCACTATGCTAATGTTTTCACATAATCACAAGGACTGGAATTTTGTACAAAGGACTAATGATGCATCAAATGCAGTAAAAATATAACTTAATACCAAGGGGGAAATAAAACAGATTATGAGATATTAAATCAATCATCACATCGTGTCGTAAATTCATCATGACCGGAGAACATCATCGTACACATCACTTGTCATATCCAGCGAAAAAGGCAGTTAATCGAACGAACGGAAAAGCTCCATACCGACAAAAAAGACAAGATATCCCAAAAGCAGAACAGAGGCAACAGTTAACATGCTACCAAGCCCAGACAAAGTTATCCTACACCAATACTCTATTTATTTCTCTGAGTAAGGTTTTCAGCCCTCCGGCATCTGAATCATCTTCCGGTTGGGGAAGAAGTCGTCCCTGTGAGTCGAAACGGTCAGGGAGGTCAATTGTCGCATCGGAGTCCGATTCCGTCTCTGTTTTTGATAGTGGCGACCCAGTCCTTTCGGAAAACCGTTGTTTGATGTCTGGTGTCGATTGAGAAGAAGAGTCGGCCGGTAAATGGCGCGAATGATGGCTGCGGCGACGACTTCTATTCAACGAGCCGATTGTAGAATCACTGTCGTCGGTTTCATAGCCAGGATCCGTCGGCCGATGATGATCTTCTGAGTTAAGATCAAATGCAACCGACTTCAATTGAGGGGGCTCGCTAGAACCGCGTGGCATCCGCCTCTTCACGCCGGGTCCGTTTGTTGGAGACCGAATGCTTAAACCTGAATCTTCCCAGTTAGACATCCCCTTGGTGTGTTGGTCATCATCCCGGAACCCACCATCATCCATATGGCTTTGGGCGATGGGTGGGGAGAGATTCCGTGCAGCACTCACATTCTCATCTGCCCTCCGGGGCCGAGTTGCATAGGGCTCTGGGCCCGGTGGAGGCGGATAGCCATATGACTGTGAAGGTGGAACTGCACCAGGTGGTGGGGGATAATCAGCCGGATTGTACGGGGCAGCACTGCCCGCCGTACGGGGTGCTGAGCCTGGCGGTGGAGGGAAGTAGTTGCCGCTGGGGTAGTTCTGGTCATTTTGCCGTGGAGGAGGTAGAGCAGAAGGATAGGGTTCAGAGCCATAAGGATCATCATATGAGTCCTGACGTGTGTCATCATCGAATCCTAGTCAACAGGCGTCAGTCTAAACACACTGTTGCGGCCTTTAGCGTCGGTAAGCCCACTCACTAGGCCTGTCTTGTTCTGCCCGCTTGCGCTCCCGTCGTTGCGAATACTTGTGGGCTGCATAACCGACACCAGTAGCAGCCAGGGCAGCCTCGGCTATATCACGGGAACGGCTGCGGTTCTTCCCTTGTCTTGTTCCACGTCTCCTGCGGCCGCTGCTATCGGAGTCAGGGCTACTACTGAATCGCGCGCCACGACTCCGGCTGCGACTGACACTACGGCTCCGGCCCCGTGAACGACCAAATCCTGCAGCACCGCTCGCCACGGGGTCAGAAGCATCCGAGTAGTAGCCGTGCTGGCTTATCGGGCGTCCATAGTAGTCGGCAGCAGGAATCCTTCCGTGGACTGGGTCTTGTCCATATTCAATCAGCCCAGCCGAGTCCCTTGATGGGTCGGGGCACATCTCAGAGCGTGCTCTGCTCCGAGATCTCGACCGCCGCCGTTCCCCGCGGCCTAAGCTTCCCTCTGCTCCTTCTTCTTCTTCTTTCTTTCCTTTGTGCTTTTCATAGAGACCCGTCGCCGCCGCCGTACCTAGACCAGCAGCCACGACGGGAAGGGCTTTCCTGAGCCGACTATGAGATCGGGACTCACGCTTGCGCGAACGTGAGCGACTACGCGCTCGTTCTACAAGGCCAGCCACCGCAGCACCGGCCAAGCCAGCACCGGCCATGTGTTTTCTGCGCTGAGATTCGCCGCGCTTTTCAATGTCAGATGTCCTCTCCGGCCGGACTGAAGATGAACGGTGGTGTCGTGAGCGGCTCTGCCGATCATCTTTGGATTTATTTCGCGCAAGGGCTACCGCGCCAGCTATAGCTGCAGCGCCTAGCCCGAGTTCTGCGAGTGTTTTCGCCCGGGAATGAGACTGAGAGCGGCTGCGGCTGCGGCTGCGGCGAGCACGGCTGTGGCTGTGATGATGATGACGGTGGTGGCGATGATGAGAGTGTGAGCTTCTATCATCGTCAAATGAGTGTGAACGATGACGGCTCTTGCTTCGATAGTAATCCCTAGCTCGCGAGGCAGCATTCACCGCAATGGCACCCAAAGCACCGGCGCCAATATCGCGTCCGATACGACCCATGCCATTTGATACATCATCTCCTTCTTTTTTACGATGACTGCGGAGCAGTTCGGCTGCACCAATGCCAGCCAAAGCACCCTCGGCGAGATGACGCCGGTGATGGGGATTATCTTCATATTCTCGGGTCTCTTTGCGAATATAGACCATGCTATCATCACTACTGTAGTCACGATCATCTCGATCATCCCGGCGGTGGGTAGTTTGGGACACCGAGTCACTGGGGCTCAGTTCACGATGAAAGCGACGATCACTATCATACTCACGGACTCGGCGATGGTAGTAGTAAGCGGGCTCACGATCCACTTCCGACCGATGAACAACTTCGTAGTCGGAATCTCGCGGGCTAAGATACACAGGACCTCGGGCTTCAACAATAAGCACTGATGGTTTCTCGCGAATGACAACAGGCGCGGGGTCATATTGAAAATGGTCGGGCTCGCTGTACTCACGTTCGTAATAATCCCTTTCGGAGCGGTAGTCATAGTCAACATCGCGCTCGTAGCGTTCAAGCATGACAGGATCCTCCGACCGTCGAATCACTAGTTCCCGGTCGGGTTCTTCACGTCGGATGAGTACATCTCGTTCTCTTTCTTCCTCGGGGGAGACGACGTAACGTTTGATAGTGATGGGAGAACGGGGTTCATCCCAATCACGGTCTCGCTCTCGTTCTCTGTATATGTACGACATGAGGTTTGTATTCAAAATTGGGAAAACTTCTCTACTGAGTCGAAAAGAGTAAATTCAATGACTGGGTAACCAAGGGTTGTAAAGGTGAGAGAATAGACAAAGGACAGGCAAAAGTAAAAGTATCTCAATATGACCTAAGAATTAGAGGGGCAGAGGGGCAAGAATCTAGGCAAAGCGGGATCGAAGTGGGGGGGGGGAGGAAGGAAACAAGGACAGGAGAGTTGAAGTGTATAGAATGTATAATGACAGTAGAATAACTTGAATTATTATAGGGCTCTGCAAACAGTCCAACAGATGGGAAAGTTGGATGATGATGAAAATCAGATGAAAAGAAGAGGATATGACAAATAAAGTGGGGGAAGAAAAAGTTGAGAAGAAAAGAAAAGAACAAAGAGAGAAGAGAGAAGAGGGAAAAGAAAAAGATGATTTGCCCACGTGCAATGAGCCTCGTGACAAGATGTTTGAATGATCTTTCTTTTGGATTCTGATTTATTCTCAAACTTACTTCTTCATCATTTTTTTGTTCTTCTTTTCTTCAGTTTCATAATGTTTTGGTGTGAATAGATTTCGATCTTATTCTATGAGATAATATTGGAGATGATCGTAAAACAAGACATAATGATGACCTCATAGGTAGTGAGGCTGAGCGCCCAAGTGTTGCCCACAATCCCTCAGCCTTGTTTCACTGCAGGAAAATGAAAATAAAATAAAATAAAATAAATAACAGAGGAAATGAAAAGAAATAAATCAATCTATCTCATTCTTTATATCTATCAAGTTCAATATCATATCCATCCGTGGTAGAACATTTTTCGGTTCCATGGATACACAGCTGTCTTCTTTTTCCCATCCATGGTTATTAGTAGACACAATAAGTCATTACTTTGTATCCACCCTTAGGATGTTCTCCTCTACTGTTACGGGGCCGACGGGTCTATCTAGAATTGTCAACTTTAGTAATACATATATATATATATATATATATGTATATATACGTATAAAGATCAACAGTATCTGATGCAGAGGCTCAACATAACATCATTTTTGCTACTATTGATATTTAGGGTGGATCTAGAAGCACCAATGGGTGAATTCTGTTAGTGACCACATGGTCAGTTGAATCGTGTATAAAAGTTACTGACGTGCCTTTTTTTTCTTTCTTTTTTTTTAAAGAAGGAAAACTAATGATTTGTCAAAAATATGATAGGTTTGCAGGCCGGCAAATGAATTAATTTTCTTCTCTGGATTGTAAAACATGGACATTGTCTCGAAACAGAGAGACGGAGAGAGAGGGGAAGAAAAAAATATTTATATAAAATAAAAATATAATAAAGAAATCTATGAATCAAATGTCTAACCCATGTTTTAGACTATACCGCATACCAATTTAAACACTTTTTTTTTTTTTGCTCTCCTTGTTGAGAGTATACCTAACCCTAATTACTTAGTTTCACCGAGTGAACTACTTCCACCCCGAACCAATCCTTTTTCTAGGGCTGCAGCGGTAGAGGTTATGCACATATTCTGAGACTACAGAAAAATAGTTCGCAGTAATATGACAATAGTCGACTCCGTTAATTATTTCCCTGACCTTTTTCTTCGGGGTCAGATCGTCCATGCATGTACTCTGAAACTTATTCCATGTCAAATCATTGTTCTGGAAACCTTCCATGTTGGGGTATTTTAGATGCATCACATCCTATGGCATCATATTGCCGAAATTTTTAGAAAAGGTTGACAAATTTCGCCACACGGGCAAAATCTAGTGCGACGCAACACGATGCACTACTAATCAGCCACTGACTACATACGTTGCACATGCAGGGTGAAGGGGGAAAAAAAGAAGATCAATTTGCCTCCTTTCCCAATCATCCGGTGTCTTCAACCTTTTCCGAATTCCTCACCAACTGGACAAGACAAGTCATATCCATTGATCTTTCTTTTTTTCTTTCTAGAAAAAAAAACCAAAAGTCAATTTCCCCACCTTACTTCCAAATCTGATCTGAGGTTAGAGTCCCTAATTTAGTAAAATATCAAGTTGATCTAGCGGTGTAAAAACAGTAACACATCCTTTTTTTGGTGGCAAAATTCATCTATCTGGGGGGAGATCGTTTATCTAGTATACACAGTAGTATGGGAGTAGCGATCCTCTAGCTCCGCTAGTTCGATCGGCTAAGGTCAAGCTGATCAAGTACCGCCTCACTAACGTGGTACTAACAGAGGGCTCAAGCCTCAAGTCTGCAAAGGGAAAATTGACGGTACCTGGCGCTTTCATCAAATTGTTGCTCGCTTATGATTTGCCAAGTATCCCCCAAAATTAACGAAGACTAGTAATACTATCACCACCATGTATAAACTGTTTGGACTGTGTGGCTTGCCGAACTCTCCTACCGAGCGAAAAGAATTCCCCGACCCTCATTTCTCCTTTCAATATTCTCGGAGACCTATTCTTTTTTTTTTTTTTTTTTTTTTTTTTTTTTTTTTTTTTTTTTTTTTTTTTTTTTTTTCACCGATCATGTTCGGCTCTATTTCTACACCGACGGAGTCGAGCAATAAATGGGGAGAGGTTATGAGACATATCAACCACAGAGCACCGTGTTAGGGCAAACCGCGGAAATCACGGAATTGAGTCCCAACCATGTGGCTCAACCTTCATGGTACCTGTAGTTGTTCCTAGATCTTCTATTTGTATTTTGAATTTTTAAGGAGAAAGGGCATCATGCAGCACGTAGATAGCTAGTGAGTTTAGTGTGTAAGTAGCTTGCTTGGTGTCCCTTGGGCCTTGGCCGCTGAGCTGGCTTCTTCTTCTTCATGGAAAGATCATTGAATTAGCACAAATTAGAATAATGATCCATTTTCAGCCACGGAATGGTTTCCATGTCTTGCAATTCTCGCGTGGCATAGCACATGCAACGTGAAAACTTTGTTCTATTGACGCGCTGGCCACATGGTTTTTCTAGAATTCTTCGCTTTCGCCCCACTTGAAACAGGGATTCCATTCCTCAATCGACATGTAACCTTTGGCCCACCGAAGAAGGAAATTGACCTTCGAGGTTTGTTAAACGGGGACATGCAGCAAGGATCGCATTATCTACATTAGCTGGCGTCGCAGTCCATGCGACAAGGGGCCTGAGCTCAGTTCGGCGCGTGGTTTCAGCTTGCAGATCTTCAGAGGCAGATGTTTTCCCTCCTAGGTTTTAAAGGCGATGGAAGTCCCTCTGATTGTTCGTGCTGTATCATCATTTCTCTCTGCAGACCAGATTACATGCTTGAACAATCTACTTACTTTTGGTTACATGTTGTACATCCTTTCGTCCCCTCTCTTACCGTTCGGAACCCTCCCTTGACCGAAACGAAGTCTTTCGAGGTGAAGTTGGCTGGGCCTTGTTCTTGTGTTTCCACTCCCCACTTGACACTATGACCTCAGCTAGCCGTCCTGCTGGCAAAAGGCTGCCTATTAGCTGCCAGGCGTGTCGCACAAGGAAGATTCGCTGCTCTCGCGATGGACGTCCATGCCAGACCTGTGTCCGTCGCGGACTCGGGGCTGAAGACTGTGTCTATTTAGGCCAGCCGCGACTGTCATCAGAACATATGAAGGCAACGGACGCCGCCTTGCAGAAGGAACTGTTGGCGCGCATTCGTAACCTCGAGGATACGCTCCATAAACAGGCCGGGTCATATATGAGCGACTCGCTCTCGCCACAGTTGTCGCCTAGCGTAGCCGGGAGCTTCTCAGAAGCCGACAGCGCCATCGGTCTGAGCCCTGATTTCCGAAGCCCTTTGACGGGCAACTTTGGCGCACTCCAGACCTTTGATTCCGGCTACGTGCGCTACCTTCCGTTGGCGTCCCAATGGGGCTCGATCACTGGAGATGATATCGATTCCGATATACCAGAGGATGGTGATGACCTTCAAATTCCGTTTTCAAAAAGCAGCATCTCGAGGGAGGCTCTCTTGGCAATGCTACCCCCGAGTAGATACTGCGACGCGCTCAAAGATGTCTATTTCAAAGTGTTCTCCCCAGTAAGTTTTGAAGCTATTTCTTTGCCTTTGTATTCCAGTTGTATTTTTCGAGGGGGCTAATGTTAAGTAGATGTTTCATATCTTGCACGACCTGACCTTTGAAGCGGAGTATCAACGTTTCTGTCACGACCCGAGCAGTGTAAGCACGGCATGGATCGCCCTGCTGTTCATCATCTTGGGAATTTCAGTCACAGCCCTTGACGACAACGACCCGTTGTTGACCGATCTCGCGCGTGAAAAGACAGTCAGCCGTAATATCAAGACATTGTCATCCCGCTATCGCTCAGCAGCACTGCGGTGCTTAGCCGCCGACGGGGTGTTCTCTCGGCACTCCATCAACTCTCTCCAATGCCTAGTCCTCGTCAACTACGCGCGCATTAACCGTGGACTGTCGACCTGGACCTTGCTAGGCTTTACGCATCATGTCGCCATCTCGATGGGCTGCCATGTCGACCCAGAGCGGTTTGGCCTGGGTCCAATCGAGCGTGAGGAGCGCCGACGTGCCTGGACCGGGTTGATGATCCTCTATATCAGCCAGAACAACACCTTCGGCGGACCGGATCAGCGAATCCATTCGCAAGACGTCAAGTTCCCTCTCGAGGTCAACGACGTAGACCTACTCACAGGGGGCGTTTCCGAGCTCACAGCACACCCCACCCAGACAACGTATCTTCTCTTAGAATACCAATTGTCCAAGATCTCATCGATGATCTGCGAAACCCTCTTCACGTATACGCCCAGGTTCTCCGTCCCTCAGATGGAGACTGAGATCCTGGCGATCCACGAAGCCTGCGATAAGCGATACCAACTCGATGCCAACGCCGACTCCCTCCCCACCCACCACCTCGCCAATCTCAACATCCTCTACGGCCACATCCACCAGCTGTTCCTCCTCGTTCTCCGGCCCAGCCTATGCCGCTACTTACAGGGCGAGATCACAGCCGAGACATGCGCCGCGCGAACCAAGTGCGCAGCCTCCGCCAAAGCCACGCTAGCCATCTACCAGTCTCTGCACGATCTATCGCAGTATTCCTCGTACAAGTGGTACAACAGCGGCCTGGGGAGCTTCCACGCCTTCCACGCAGCAGTCGTGCTATGCATCATCCTCATGTGCCCGGAGAACCAATTCGAGGCAACCGAGATCCACGACCTTCTATGGAAGTCCCTAGATGCCTTCGCTGCGCTTTCCAACCGCAGCAACTTCTGCAGCAAAGCCGTGCCCGTCCTCCGCCAGCTCCTGTACGTACCTATCTCCCACCTACTCTATCCCCGCATGAAACTAACAGATAACAGTGAGTTCGCCAGCACACGAAGCCAACAACAAGCCATGGTAACCGTCGATACGACCGGAACCATCACACCCACCTACCCTTCTCTAGCAACGGAATACATCCCCGAATCTCTGTACTCCCAGCTCCGGCCCCAGAGCTGGGTGAGTCCGTCCTCCATCCAATGGGACGGGTGGAGCTTCCTAGCCCAGGAGCGACAATACCTCCGTCACTCAGGACTGGGGTAGTGCGCCTCCACATACTGGAAACTTCACATTCAATTTTGACCCTCCACCTTGATCCTGTCACCAGGTAGATCAATGCGGATATTACCATGCTACAGTCCCCGCTTCAGAAAAGGAAGAAAAGGACTCCGCAAAAGGGGGGGGGGGGGGGGGGGGGGGGGGGTATCGGAGTTAATCCGATATAGTTATACTTTCTTTCTCGGCGAGAGAAAGAAACACGAAACGTCCAGAGGTTGATCAATTGATCCTCAATACGAGACGTATCCCCGCGTCGGCTCAAGCCGCCGTAGGCTAAGAACACTCCTCCCTACAAGGGGACTGTCGAACTACCATCTATCTTCTTTGTCAGCACTTACTGTCCTTCATTTCATGTCAACTAGATTTCCTTTGTCGATCAGTCACTCACTTATACCAAATTCATTTGTTGAATATCCACTTAACACAATGCAAAGTCATATACATACAAAGCTTCACACCCTAGCATGATCTCCGTAACGAGAGAAACCATAATTAAGCCACTTCCACCCGTTCCACCGTAGGCTTCCCGCCGTCCTCATCATCACCCCCGATCAAAACCACTCTATCACCGAAGGAAGCCGCAATTTCCTCCAGAGTCTTCTGCTTCGTTTCCCTAGGAAAATACATCAGTCCACTCATTTCAAAAGCTATATATACATAACCAGGAAGGGAGGGGGAGACAACATACGGAAAGTAGAAATACGCCACACCCAGAAAGAAAGCCGAGCATGCCACGAAAACATAGTAATAGTTCTCTCCGATATTGGCAAAAGCACTTGGACCGGCTTCAGTGACTAGATGACCAATTAATAAAGTTTCTTCTTTTCTTTTTTCGAATAGAAAAGAATAACTCCGATGTTCTGGAAAGGGGTAAAACATACTGGCAACGTTTACGATGAAATGCGACGCCGCTGCTAGACCCATCACCTTGCTTCTGAGGGAGATGGGGAGGACTTCGGCGCCGTAGAGCCAGGTGGTGCTGTTTAACATTCCGTCTGGGTGGTAGTTTTCACGTCAGTTTAGATGGTCATATATGTTTTTTCTGTATTTGGGTAGGTTCTTCTGTGATGGACAGGATATGAATTGTGGACAACGTACAATAAGCGACGACGAAGAGGTAGATGCCGAGGACGGCGAAGCCTTTTCCGACTCGGTTATCTGTGTGCTGGAACTCGCGCTGCATGACTGCGGCGTAGATTTCGACCACGATGATTCCGGCTAGACCGGTGAGGAGCATACTGCGTTTGTGGTTAGTGGTGATGGATTGTAGATTTTGAGGGGGGGGGGTTGGGTTGCGTACTTTCGACGACCCCACTGGTCGGTTAAGTATTTGGTTGTGAGGCAGTTGACTGCGAAGGCTACGGTGCCGTAGACTGCGGCTAGGGCTAGGATGGTGTGGGAGTCTATACCTAGGGATTTGTAGAGGATAGCTAGTTGGGTTGTGTTAGTATTGTCTTGGTGGGCCATGAGGGGGGTGGTTACTTTGATAGTACTGAGTGAGAGGACGGCTTAGCTTCTAGGTAATGGTATTGATAGACTTGGTTAAGGACATACCTGGATCACATTTACGCCGGTGAGACTAGTCATAGTCTGAACTGCGATTGACCTGCACATACGTCATTAGGAATATCAAGATTTGGGGTTTGGATAACTTACACAAGCACGCGATGCCTGAACAGCTTGAAGATCTCCTTGTATGAAGTGATCTCCCGTTCCATCTCATACTCAATTTGTGCGGCCATTGCTTCAAACTCCTGTTGTAGCTCGTCGGAGTGCAAGTCCCTTCGGATTCTCTTGAATTCGTCGCGCGCGTACTCCACCTGGCCGCTGCGGATAAGGTGGCGTGGTGAGTTAGGCATGAAAGTAATGAGACCGAAAAACATGATAATGCCCCAGGGGATTTGGATTCCGAGAGGAAGTCGCCATTGAACTGGGCCATACGGTGCGAAGCTACAAGCGTATCCAACCCAGTTAGACGCCATGGTCCCGAGAGAGATCCCACACCCTGAAATACCACCTATGAGACCACGGTATCGGGGATCGGAGATTTCGCTGAGATAGATAGGTACAGTGGCGACCAGACCTCTGAGTCGTTGGTTAGTATATTCGGCCGTGGACCCTAGGGGGGAAGATGCTCACCCAACTGCATACCCGGCCAGCACGCGGCCTGCCAGGAACATCCCGATGTTGACAGAGGCGGTTTGAATGACGGTGCCGATTGTGACAATAATGCACATCATCTCCATGAATCGCAGACGCCCAATCTTATCGGCAATGGCTGTCTGTGTGAGGGCACCGACTGCTTCGCCGGCGATATAGACGGCAACCACCTGCAGGGATTTAGCCGGCGACTTGAATGCCTTGGGAGGTAAGCAGATCGGCGTACAGCTCCTGTAAGTCCATCGGAAGGGTTCTTCATATAATCGATCCAACTTTGATGAGCGATTGCTGTGTTACAGGATTTCAGCGCTCTTTCGATGATGTTCAGTTATGCATGCCTACTTGTTGTTGCAATTCCAGTATCAAAGCCCTGATTGATTATTAGTGAATGCTACCCCATTTACGAGCAGGATGGATCTCACGAAGAGAAAGGTGCCGATAGCAGCAAAGAGCGCGACGCCGAATGTATACCAGACAGTCATGGTGGGTGAGTATGCCGAAATTCTGCTACGACACTAGTTACTGGGGAGGGGAGGGATCGGTACATATTTATGCATTGTAGTCCGCCTGGAAACATGCCGGTGATGGCAAAACCGAGGTGTTAGTACAATTACTAGTAGTATTATCCATGGATCAGTGACTCGGAGCAGAGCCGATCTAAGCGTCATGGGGGGAGGTAAAGTACACACATACATACAAATCGACGGAGCAAGGACGGGAAAGAAACCCCGCAAAGTCAAAGTAAATCAAGGGTGGGGAAAGCTACTTAGTGTCCCTTGGTTTTCTAGACAACTGTCAGTCCAGAATAAAATGGAAATTCTATTGTTGCGGTGGTTTTTATTTTTTGATGAATGAGAATCTGCAAGTTGCTCGAGATATAAAAAGTTGAGAGAACGAGAAGCTACAGTAGGATATAACAGATCAAGATGGTCCAAGCTGGGCTTTGTAGCGTGAACGGGAAGACTAAATGGAGACTATGCATACGGAAGAAATTAGATTCAAGTTGGTATTGAGCAGAAAAGCAAATTGTAAAAAGAGAATATCCGTGTAAAATATACAGCACGTATGGTATAGTACCTTGAGTAATTCCAATGACTACTCCTGTTATATATACTACTACTACTACTACTGTCATTTCACTAACAACTTGAACATTAGTCACACCACTACTAATACTACTATATAAACAGCCAGGAAAAGGTGATCGCACAGTGGTAAATATATTTCATTCATCCAGATACTATATCTCGCTCTAGAGACCCCAGTAAACCTCATATTCCAGGCAATTCATTTGAATCAACATGTTCTAGATCCCAATGCCTTGCCCGACCGATGGCAGAAGCAGCAGCCTCAGGCTCTTTAAACTGACATACTCGGGGACAGTTTTCCAACTATTAATCCCCACGGATTACGATGTCATGTCGAATGAGACAGGACCTACTCAAGACCTGGTTTGAGTGTTTTAAGGCAATCATCCCGCAGATGACCATGGATTCATATATAGAGCGACATGAAGAAGCACCAGCCATAGAGTAATGCTGTGGCGACAGCATAACCCTCATCGGCTTACACAGGAACTAGGAGACACCTCTTGCGGACATTCTACTCGTCATAAAAGGGGTAGATTCATGAAGAGACTCATCAACTAGGAGTCATATATTCTTTTTTTTCTTGAATATGAATTCCTATTCCATTTTTCCCATTGCCCAATGTCATATGCCCCACCGCCGGAGTAGCGGCCTGTGCAATGTAGGAAACCCAGAGCCGAACAAGGAAATTGCAAATTTAGAAAACAAGAGCAGCACCCTTAGTCTTCTTGTCACCACTGTACAATCTATTAGCATCCGCTGATTACGACGATAGTCCGCACGGGTCTGGACGTACCCAAGCTCGAAGTGCTTGCAACGCTTCAGAGCGAGCTGCTTCTTGGCCTTGCAGGCAGTGCACTCAAGACGCAAGACGATCTTCTTGGTAGTCTTGGCCTTCTTGTGGAAGACGGGCTTGGTCTGACCACCATAACCGCTCTGCTTCCGGTCGTAACGACGCTTACCCTGGGCGTACAGGGAGGCCTATAGATATTCCATCCGCATTAGTATTCGTCGCACGGTCAGGAACCGGGGCACTCGGGTGTAATCACCTTGCCAGCCTTGTACTGGGTGACCTTGTGCTGCTGGTGCTTCTTGCAGTCCTTGGACTTGCAGTACGTCCGGCGGGTTTTCGGAACGTTGACCTGGTTAAGGGGAAGATATCAGCACCTGCTGTTCGAATGACTCTTTTGATATAGCTGCGTCATTGTTCTTGGAATTCCCGCCATCGGAGAAATGTAGTTCGACAAAGTGGTTTTAGAGGGACGAATATTGACACGCAAGGCTGCCGCGATGATGAAAATGGAACATGGCGATCGTCGACATCTCGAGCGCTATCAAACCGTCTTCGATTTCTCGACCCGATCGCATGAGATCAGACTCGTAGATAGATGATTCATGCTTCGCACCAAGGTACGCCTATCGCACCGTTCTTCCACAGATCCACACCGTTCGTGCCGCTTTCTTCATGTTCTAGGCGATGTTGTTGTCAAATCCGTCGACTGCGTTTCGCGATATTCGGTTGCCATTCACCCATCGTCGAGATTAAAAATACCGTATTGTTGACCACACATCTCCAATGTCCAGAAATTCCAGGTAATGACTGCAAGCATGAAAATAAAAGAGTAACATTATCGGGCTCTTACCATTTTGACTGACTTGGCCGGGCGCGAATTCGGTGGTCGTTGATAGTCTCTTGTCGGGGAGGGATCGAGTCGGCTGCCCGTCTGTTGGGTTGTGGGATTTCGTTTCGCTTAGGCCCTATTTCGGAAGTGCGGTTTAACTAACCGCTTTGGGTGGGCGCCAAGACTTCCAGTCACCTTACATTCTCTCTGCCCCAGGCATCAATCCAATCGTCATTTCTTCTGTTTTATTTCATTTCTGTACCTACTCCGAGTAGGTAATTAATACTTTTATCCAGTTAGAGAAACCCTTGCCCAGTAACTACTTCTATCCCTGCACCGTAGTAAGACCTCCCTTTACATAATTCCAAACCCTTGCCTTGTCCGACACGCCATTCTCCCCCAACAGGCAACTTTCCATCCTCTTGGGGCCAGTAATTGTGCCGCAGTTTTTGGTTAATTTGTTCAATTGTCTCTACCAATGCAGCAACTCGTTCGTGATCCACATCAGCCCCTGCGGTAAACCCGTCCCGCGTGGTGAATCGCGCAATGGTAACATGCGCCGAAGGAACAATATACCTTGGCTTCATCACTAGACCCGTAACGGATAAACGATCAAAAAGATCTCGTCGCAAATGGTGATATGTATACTTATCTTCGCCGCCATGCGTCTGATCTATTTCCGCACTACCCTCTCCAGATGCAGGGACAAAACTCAAGGCCATAGCGGTTGCATCATAGCTGACCATAGGCTTGACTAACCGCGCCCGATGATGAAGCGTGTAATCCACCAGCTCTGGCACAGCGCCACTTTGCTGTAAATGGGTGACAAGCGGCTCAACTTCTGCTTCCGGTCGACAACTCGCCATTTCCATCACCGTCATATGGAGGTTTCCTGGCGGTGTGAACCAAATGGCTAGACGTTGGCAGTCAGTACATGTCCCGAACACATTTCAAGACTGGTGACGCACAGGGAGCAATGTCCCGAATACTGGCCTGAATCTCAGCCACCAATCCTCGGAGATGCGGCGGGGGTCGGGCAAAAAGCGCTAGATTATGTCGAGGGTCAACAAAAGGAACCTCATCGTCCACCGGTGCCTTAGTGGCCTGCGTCGCCAACTTGTAGAGGATCTCATCGGTCTGCCAGCCTGAAAAACCTGGACTCAAGAGCTTTGTATGAAATTGCGCGTTTCTGGTGGACCGATGGGTTTCGTATCGGTCTTGGATCTCTCTCTGTGTTGGGGGTTATTGAACTAATTCTAGAATAGAGCATTTGAGAGTAAGCAGTAGAAATACCGGATCATGCCGACAGTCAGTTAGGATTTGATCAAAAGGGTTTGTAATTTTCGGCATTTCCAAGTTGGTTTCAGGCATTGTTTCTTTCAATGAAATGATTTGATCTATAGATCAAATTGGTATATCCGGGGGGTCAATGACGGTTGTATTGTGGAAAAAATCAAAATATAACAATACAGACACTCTATTTCAGATCTACTGGTACAACATGCAAACAAAGGCAAATTCCAAAGATATAGAAAGGTATCAAAATGAAAGATGACTATTCTACTATGATTAATCTTGTTTGTTGTCAGGAATCTTGCGGAAGATCACTACACATACAGTGAGAGAATGAGCCCCACCAGTAGCCCCGCGCGCGCCACGGGCGAAGCTTTCCGTCAGCCATCTCAAGTCAACCACCGCGGCCTGCCTGAGCTTTACTACTTGTTCAATATATCCCACCTTTATATTCCCCTCTCCCTCAAATCCCCCGTCTCGAACCTGTACTTTGTACCACCAACCCATAGACCTCCAAAATGTTGATCAAGTGAGTTGATTTGCCCGTTCTCATAGAATGAACCCCTCGACTCGACCTGAATGGAGTGACTGACTTATACCGCAACGCTGCAGAGTCCGCACCCTTACCGGCAAGGAGATCGAACTAGACATCGAACCTGACTACAAGGTACCTTGCCACCTCTTATCATATCCCTCGGCCTGCCACACCGCATCCCATTCATCAGCGTGCCCGCGCAAGTCGAACAACCACCGTCAACAACTAGCCAAGTACAGAACCATCTTCTAACCAACGTCATACAGGTGTCTCGGATAAAGGAGCGTGTCGAGGAAAAGGAAGGCATTCCCCCGGTCCAGCAACGACTAATCTTCGGCGGAAAGCAAATGTATGCGAAAACCGCAGTTCTCCAGCGCGAGTATGAATCATACTAATACACTTTTCTTTTTGTTTTGAAAACAATAGGGCTGATGACAAGACCGCATCCGAATACAACCTTGAAGGTGGCGCCACACTACACCTGGTCCTTGCTCTCCGTGGTGGTTCTCTGGCCTTGTAATCGCGTGTTTGAAGCACTCTATAATATCCCCGGACGGGTGATCGAACCGGAGGGAGTTTTCGTTTCCTGAGACTGGGGTTTCGAAGCCACGTCGAATATTGTGGCTCTAGTCTCGTCTCCTGGATGTTCCCGTGCGCTATACCCTCACCGGGCTAACTGCGTAAGTTCAAGAAAAATGACGCCATCGAATTGTCGAAGACATACCAAACAACGCCCGTGTCGCATTACATTACATGGCTCCCTTTTATTTGCAAAGATCTTTAATGTGCAACAACAACGCAGTAATGACAGACCTCATGACAACATTTTCACAATAGACTCTCCTGCCTAATGTAGAGTGGAGTGGAAAAGTAGACCTGGTTGGACGCATCCGTTAAAGACAAGGTTGATTACTGGATACTAAGGGAGATATGGGCTCAAAGACATGTATATATTCTATCATGTTATGGTGGTACTTATCGTACCTCTGAACACCCTAAGAATAGCCCTGCACTAGTTGACCATATAAACACCTTGCAACATGCATCCGCCCATAGGAAACCCCAGTAACGCAGAGTGTAACCGTGTATACTCCAAATCCAAAACAGCTTGCAGAAAAGTAAAAAGAAGTGTAACAAGTATATGCGCTAATCACACGATGATAAAAATGCTGCAGACCGCTCTCGTAAATGTTAGCCCTACAGATATACTAATTATGGGCCATGAATGAGAACAATAACATCAGTGATTGCCAGGATGTCTTGCATGTCGTTAATTCAGCTTCTTCCGCTTGGGTTGCATGAAGACATTCGGCGGGGGCCTCTTCCGAATAATTGCAGGACGGGGGCCCTGTCCTGAGGACCCATTGGGCTCGGACTCGGCAGACTGGTGAGATTCCGATCCTACTACCCGTACCCGTGCTTGTGTATTTCCTACATTTGAACGCCCAGCAATATTGTTCGGAGGTGGGGATGTTTGGGAATTCCCCGGCCGCGAGCTTGCAAGGGCGCGAGAGGTAGATGCATGTGAGCCCGGTTGTTGTCTTGACGTTATAGCACGCAACCTCGCTTCTCGTTCTCGTAACGAAGAGGATGCCATAGGGCTCTGGCCTCTGGGTTCGGGCGCGGTGTGTGTTCTAGATCGCCCGGGCGCTCTTAATGCAGGTGAATCGCTTCGTCGGGTAACGACTGGCTCTGGTGGTGGTCGCCTATGTTCCTCAATTAACGAGCGTGGGGCCTGTTTGACCTGGCTGGCTCTGTTGTTCAGTTGCTTTGTTGGCACGGCCAGGACACTGTTTCGTTTCGTCGCGTTGAAGATATTGGGTTTCTTTTTAGTATCCAAGCGCGGCATTGATGGCCGCCCGACGGACCAAAGAGAAGACCCCGGTGAGTCTGAGGTGCCAACAGAGCTTCTCGCAGGAATTGCAGGCTTGATGCCGCCCATCTTCCGATCAAATAAAGCATAACGCTGCTTTGCCGTTGGCCTTTCCCGGGGAAGGCGAATATCCCGACGGTCAGGCACAAATTTTGCGCTATGTTTAGCGCGCTCTGAGCTTATTCCATCGAGAGCCATCTTCAGCTTCTCCGCATCTTCATCCACTGCCCTCTGAACTTGTTCTCGAAGATCACAGTATACGTCATACCAACAATCGGCCTGTTCCGGCAACCCGTACTCGTCCCATCTAGGTATATCGCGTTTGATAAATTCAAGCCAGAGTTCTTTATCATCGTCCATAATGTGAGGCGATTGTATTTCGAGGGATCTCTAAGTAAATGATCTTGTTTAGATGAAGAACCCAGTAGTGACCCGGGTAAGACTCACCAACTTCTCGGGACTTTCGACTCTCAAAAGAAACGGTCGGGCAAGGGCATAAGGAACATTTCCAATATCATTTAGATCTAAGGGCGGACTGACATTAATATGAGACTCAAGCCGTAAGTTGGGGTAGTATGACATACATTTTACGTTCCTAACAGCAGTCGCTGTACAGAGCTGCAGGAGGGAAGGCGGCATTGTCGAAGATCACCAAAAAGCAGACAGATTGATAGCATGGATAAATCGGTGATGTAGTAACTCTGTATTGACAGTTGAAGAATAGCTCAAAAACAACGAGTATTATGTTCAGGAGCAGTTCAATAATTGCAATTCCACTATTGTAGGGGATGATGACCTTGATAAGTAGTACTAAATAGTAAGTGACTTGGGGCGGATGACGCTATCACATGATCTGATTGGTCAACAGGCCCATAAATACGTGTATTGAATGCAATCTCAACCGTCCTACTTCAACATTTTCCATGGGATTTTACGGTTTAATCAATGTTCAAAATAAGAGCGAAAATAAATAAAATAACTGGATTGTGAACTATCATTTCAACTATATAAAATACTGAAATCTTATCTCTTCCCTTCTTCAGAGCACTCAAACAACAGCAATACACATTACGGGTACCAAAGTGGGAATACAAAACATAGAGCCCTGGAGAGCAGGATCAAGTCAACTCAACCAGTACCACATGGGTATAAGAGCACAAATCATTCAGGGAAAAAATAAAGAAAAAAAAATAAAAGAGACGAAAAGAAAACAGGCGACATCACTGAAAAGTGGAACGCAAGGTATCACTGCATATCGAATCACTTATCCTGGTAGTGGTTTCAGTTACCCTTCGGATGACTCTGCTTGTGTTCATCCCCAGGCATTTTAGCCAACCATGAAGGTGGATTGATTCCCGTTTGATCGTGAATAGTCGAAAGGAGAGGGGGTAAGCCTTGCATAAGGGTCCGGATGGGCCCCATTGTATCTCCAGACCCGTCCCCTATTCGTGGAATCAGTTAGTATCCCCCCAAAGCTTACGTTGAATTAGTGGCAAGGCTGTGCTTACCAGTATTCCATGCTGTAATCTTGGGCTGGAGCCCTCTGATAGCCTCAGCGTTAGCCTTGGCCAACTTTTCATAGGTACCGTTCTCCATCATCTTGTATTGCAAGAAGGCTTGAGTGCCTCCGAGAACGTCAACAAGGGCGCCGTATGCCTTAGCCATCTCCAGCATTCCTTCCGCCTCACGCTGTTGCTTATAGAGAGTAGCATCTGCTTCTTTGCTTTGGCGATAGTCTAAAACCAATCAGCACAGGCTCTACAAACTTAGCTCGAAAGACTTACATGCTGCATCAGCCTCCATCTTGTGCTTATACAACCGTGCGTCAGCCGCTTTCTGCTCCGTATAATACGCAGCGTCTGCATCCTCTTGAGCTGACTCTCGTGAGACTTTGCTCCTGGTAACCTCTACAGCTCGTAGTCGCTCCAGCTCGGTCTCCGCGCGCTTAGTCTCCACTTGCTTTTGCAGCTCTGCTTTTTTCATCTCATTGTGTTGCTCAGCAGCAATCTTACTGAGTTCGACGTTAGCATCGAGATCGGTCTGACAGTTCATGAACTCGGAATCGGCCTTTGCTTTTTCAGCTTTCCGTTTCGTCTCCAGCACGGCAGTGTCGGCATTGATCTTGGAGATCTCCTGCTTCATTCGCCCTTTTTTCTCTGCCTCTCCGATTTCACCTTTCATCCGGGCTTCAGCAACATCAACTTTAGCCTGGTTCAGAGCACCTTCGTGGGCTTTCTTGCTCAGAATGGCGAAGTATTCGCTGCCAGGGGTATCCTGAAGCTCCTTGACATTGGCATTGTAGCTGTTGCAAGGTCAGTAAAAGAAACATACACTTGCTTGGATCAATTACATTCTCAAGCCAAATTGCTGAAGTTCATTTTGGACATTCTCGATCACTGGGTAATCACATCAGCTACACGAAATTGGCAAAGCTAAGTCAGAGGGGTACCAACCCTTATTCTTGAAGACCTGCCGCTCCTTGAAAACCTCTTCCATGGACATGCTAGAGACGATGACTCGCGTTTCGCCTTCAATGATACCTTTCACAATGTCTTGAACATTGCTCTGGTTCGCTTGGCGGCTTGTTTCGCCTTCCCCAGTATTTCCAGAAAGAAGTAAAGCGTATTTCTTAAGTGCGTCTTCTTCGTTGTCAGGACCGATGGTGAATACTGCTGGCAGAGAGAATTGCAGTTTCTCCATAGTCATCGCTTGTAGATTGAGCGCCAAATCAAATGGTGCAACAGAAAATCTCGCGCACTGTGTTCAAGGCACATGAAAATGTCAGCCAGGAGGGAAACATCAACAAGTCGGTAGCTAGAGCAGGGAGTCATACTCGCTGAAATGGAAGCACTACAGCTTTCTTACTGATGCGAATGTCAGAGATCCCGGCTCCTGTGAGCACGAGATACTCGTTTGGTCGAGCGATTGCATACCACATCTTGATGTTATTGAAGTATAGTAGAAGTGTGTATAGAATCAACTACTAGACGTACCATGAGCACTACTTATATATTAACTAATTCTTACATGATGATGGCTGCGACACCCTCACGATAGTGCCTTATGACCTGCCCTGCCCAGCCTTTCACGGCAAAATCCGTGAACATCGGCACGATGATCCGAACAAAGAGTCATTATTGTAGCATGAACGCTAGTGTAGAGTACAGGCGATGCAGTTAGTACCATGTAACATCAACGCCCGACGGGGCACAGTGGGTTCCCAGCCTTGTGTACAGTCTTGGTGCCTACATTTGATTGGTGCCCGTTGCAAAACCAGAATTGGCGACGAGGCTGAGCCATCATCGGCTTCCGGGGTTGCTTCTAGTTCATGTCGTTAGAATGTTGCAACGATTTTGTCAGGGGTCACCTGCATACACGAAGAAGACTTCTCATTTAGTTCCACAAGGACCCTTGTGATTATTAGGAACCTGCCTTGCCGTATAATGGGGATTACAGGTTCGGAAAGAAATACAATGTCTAGACATATATCATTATGCATTTCTGCATAGAAGTTCTCTTTTTCCATACTATACAACAAACTCTAAAGAATTTCCCACGTGTTTCATTGTTACCCTATTTCTGATGGAAAGTTCCGTCAACTGGCGGATGACATGAGTCACGTGTAACTATGGTGACCCCCGCCAAGCAAACAGTGCAAACGGACCCCATTGATAGCATCATAATGTCGGAGGGGTAACGGAGATGCTCATCTCTTTGAATTCGGGTACAGTATCTTATTTTTTATTTTTTATTTTTATTTTTTATTACATCATAAGAAGTTCTGAAACTCACGAAATATAATTTCTGACAAGGTAAGCAAAAATAAAAACCTATGATACATCTCGTGGAGCTCGAACGGAAGAAGCGGTCAATGAGTTGCTGTTTGACTTGTTTAAATACCCATTGTTTATGATTTATGATTTATGGTTACATTGAACCCTTTCATCTCCAAGCGCTCAAGGCTCCATCCCAAGAACCCCTATACTATTGAACTAAACCAATCCTTAATCGTGTGTTACAGATAATCCTACCATGGCGCCACGTTCTCAATTGGAAATTACCACAGCATCTGTGCTGCGCCTAGTTAAGGAAGAAGCGTCTTACCACCGCGAGTTGCAAGAGCAGACTGCGCGTATCCAAAAGCTGGAAGCTCAAGAGGCAGGCGAAGATGAGAACAGGGAGTACACCTTGAAGCAGGAGGTAATTTTAAACGTGAAGGTTATTGTTTGAGAACATGCCTACTGACTCATACAGCGCCTTGCACTTGAAGAGACCAAGAAGGTTCTTCCCAGCTTGAAGCAGAAGATAGAAGAGTCGATAGCGAAGCTTCAGAGTCTACTGGTCAGTTTCTTCAGATTTTGATTTACGAAATCAGTGAGTTTAACTGACATATTGGAACAGACTGAGGAAGGAAATAAGGGGTCTGAAAGCAATGTGGAGCACATCAACGCTGCCAAAGACGCGATTGCAAAGGCCAGAACAGCTGAGCGGGAGATTGCTTGAAAGGTTACCCATGTGGCCCTTATTCAACACTAGTGATAAGCATGTGCTACCATGGGACTATACAATGCAAGCACGTTAATGCGATGAATGTAGGATAAGTGAGTAAATGATATGATTTCCAAAACCCAAACGCCACCAAGTAGAACTCCTTGCCTTATGATATGTTAAACATGACGGTCAATGATGCGTCGCTCAGGTAGTATCCATCTTGTCAGCTGTTTGGTCATCCTGCTCCTCCCCTTCTTCGAGTTCATCCGGGTTCTCAGTATTCTCGTCTCCGGTAACTTCTCCCTCATCTACCATATTCGTATCGTGTTCTGGGGATTGCTTCTTCTCATCCTCAGCGAGAGTAACTTGTCGTAAGGGCGATGCTGCCCCGGTAGCATTGACCCTCTCCGCTTGCAGAGCAGAAAATGAACGATTGGCTTCTTCGTGTGCTTGTTGAGAGGGGGTGGCACTATCAGACTCTGGTCGAGGTGTATTGGCTCCACTAGACTTCCCTTTGGAAGGAACATCCCCATCGTCTCCATCCTCGCCTTCCTGCATACCCTCCCTGCGCTCCACTTCCTCTTTCTCATCTCGGATAAGACGTCGGAGCTGCATACCCTCCTCAACAATGCGACCAAACTGCTCTCGTCGTTCCGCCCAGGTCTTGGCGTAATCTTTGCTTTCCTTTTCTAGCTCCGTGATTTCCGCCTGTAGTTTCTGGAGATTCGCTTGCTGGTCCTCTCGGGGTTTCAGAAGTCGGTTACTTGTGATTTTCTCAGCCAGATCATCGTAGCTTTTTCGCAACGCCAGAAGCCGTTGTGCTTCCTCTAATTGAACCCGTAAATCGGCCGTGTTTTCGCGCACAGATTGCATGGTGGAGAGAATGCGAAGCTTCTCGGCCGCATATCGTTCGCGTTCTTTTTCATTGCTGGTAAGGAGGAACTGAATGCGCGCGATGCTGCTTTCGAATGCAGCAAAGTCTAATGTCACGTCTTCGCGGAAATGGCGCCATTGTTCGAGCTTTTGCTGTTTCTCCGCGTCCGCATCTTCGCTCGTTCCTTCTGGTGGTGGGGTCGGGGGAAGGGTCGCATTGGAGACGGTCAGCGAATCGGGATTTAATAGTCGTTTAGAGATTCGTTTGAAAGGTTTTTCTTCAACATTCAAAAGGCGCAACTTGTGGAGGGCATCTGGAATGGGTTAGCATTATGAGTGAAGAAGCTTGTCCACGGACAACGCCGACCTTCTTCCGGCTGATCTAGTAAACCGTAAGACGCCATGATGTGATCAAAACAACGTAAGATTCTGCATTCGACTCCAATAGTAGAGATGTTGAACAAATCGGCGGTTGCTTCGGTCGCCGAGGAAGTTGAATTGCTTTAGAAAAAGGCCAATGTGAGCGGTCTGGGGATCCGCGCTAAGACCTTGTTTTTTTTTACCCTTTCCTTTCCTTTCAACTCCACTACTTTTACTTGGGCCCCGGAGGGGGGACCACTTCTCTTTTATTTTTATTTTTACTATCTATTATTATATTTCACTTATTTTTATTTCTTTTCTTTTTCTTATGATACTTTTCTCTCTACCTCTCGAACTTTTAGTACTACTAATGTTACTTTGGCAACATTGATTCGATTTTATGAAAGTTCATTGTTCATTTATATTTACCCAGTTATTTCGTTAAACAAGGTAGCAACACCAATTGCGCCTCTGTTTCTTAAATTCTATGCTAAATTGAAGGAGTATGGTTCTGGCGCTCATACACCAGAAAATATTCACATTAGCCCTATGATGTTGGTACTTATGAAGACTTATCAGTCCTGACTAACAAAAATGATGGTTTACTGACGGAAAATTAACCAAAAAAAAATCCAAATTCTCGTACCTTGTCCCATCTGCGGAATCTCTCTCTCTCTCTCATTTCTCTCTCCTGATCGTCATGACAGATATGCGCTCAGGGCTCCTTGTGGGCCAACGGTTTAACTCATTGGAAGATTTCAAAGCAACGGTACGGGTTATTTCGGTCAGACAGCATTGGGAACTCCGAGTGTCACGGAGCAATAAGAAAAGTGTGGTAATAGGTTGTCGTTCCTCGAGCAATTGCTTTTTTCGCGTGGTTTGTCGCGCGAATAAGAACTCCACATATATCAGCAGTTTGCAAGACAGTCATAGTTGTCGGAGTAACGCAACCTCCAGTACCAAAACACCTGTTCGCTCAGAGGTTTCGCATGTTCGATTTCTACTCAATGAGATTCCCAAACTTTTCGATATGAGAAACCACATTAAAGCGCAAGAGGTTGTGGATGCGGTTAAACGTTACCACGGCCATGAAATATCGATACGGCAAGCGCAGCGAGCCCTGATCAAACTGCAGCAACAACAAGCACAAAACCAGGAAGAGCGAGCTAATACCCTCGACTCTAGTGGAGACGACCAGCCGGGCAGTCACTTACCGCCGTCAGAAGACCCGGCAGAAGGGTCAAGCTATAGCAGTCTTTCTGGGCATAGATGGATGCCAGATAATATGCATCCCCTCCTGGACACCGAAAATATCCAGCAGAGTAGCATCCATCGTAACCCTACACTCCAGACACCACAGATCCACAGCGAAGCTATGCAGTCGCATCCACAACTCCAGACGTCGCATCAGGTGCGACCAACAGCTGCTATACATCTCCAACCAAGCATGCAATCGCCGGAGCAAACGACGCTGGGACATCCACTCAATCAACAAACCACAGCTCACCAATCTCGTTACGCAGTACCAATCTCCAGTCACCCGCATGTGCCGCAAACTGGGCCCCCCAAACCTCAAAGACAGCTTCAGAGCGAGGGTCACCCTTCTGCACCGCAACTAGTTCTTACAAACTTTAAGATTGAGTTTACATGCACTACATGCGGAGCGTTAAACCAAAGCTTCTTTCCTAATCAAGGCAATGTTACTGGCACAAATTACCTAGCTTCAGCGCCGATCCCTGGTTCAAGCACTGCTGCAGAAGGCGGGAGCCGTTCGACGCAACCTGTTCAAAGTAGCGGTGCCCCTAGTCGTGTGGGTGAATCCCATGGATATGGAGGCGATGCCACTACTGGTCCACGCGGCGTACAGTCTCCATGGACACAAGGTACTTTAGATGTTCCAATTGCTCCCGCACACACCTAGTCCACGTAGATAGCTGCAGAGGGAAGGGCCTCGTTCCTTTGTTATGACCAACCGGTGACTCGTAACATTCTCACAAACACCGTCTGAACACCAGCAAAGTTGGCTTCATGCAGTCAGATGCATAAGCCAAATCAACTTGAATGCAGATGCTGGCAGGAATGCATTGCACGTGCTGAAGTGATCCACTAGATCGGAATCAAATTGGTTTGATTTACATCTAGATGAGGAGTATGTTCTCCGTGAAGAGTTTGTCACCTAGGTTACTGCATTCCCAGAGACAAACGACATTTCGGATAAGGCATGCATCATTGGCGTGACAAGGGTGTTACAACAAATGAGCGTTATAGACAAACATTCAGGCATGGAATACGCTAAGCCAAGCATGGCGAATGACAGTCGGAGAAATACATCAACAGTAGATTCTGACTATGATCAATCAGACCAAAGAGAAGGAAAAAAAAAAAAAAAAAAAAAAACACAAAAAAAAAAAAAAAAAAGGAAAAAAAAAAAAAAAAAAAAAAAAAAGTAAGAAAAAAAAAAAAAAAAAACCTTGAGGCGCTTCTTCCGG
>ML742343.1:0-28812 GCA_009193465.1 Aspergillus avenaceus
CACCACACGTGATCTGCCCCAGACCCGCCCGGATTTGAAGCCCCACCAATTAGTCTTCCGGCTTTATCGTTTTTTCCTCTCCTCTCCCCTCTTCCAAGTTGCTACATCTTCTTACGTTTTGTAATTCCGTTCTTCCTTGATCTTTCACTTTCCCTTTCGCCTTTTATCACGATGTGGTCATAAAATAGCCCACTTCCATTATCGCTAATTATATGATTATGAATAATGAAGTTGCAAGTCTTCGGACCTTGAATTTGTGTCGATGATCTTGCTATGTCCTCCGCACATACCAGCCAAGCATCCACCGGTAATGGTGTGACTAAACGCAAGTCAGGTACTCATTTGCCATATCGATCACCCAGTCGCTGTGGAGATAAATACTAATCAGGATTGTTTCCTAGGCTCGGCGGCCTGTGTTCACTGCCATCGGCGGAAAGTTCGATGTGATGCTCGTATTGTCGGTTTACCGTGTACCAACTGTCGCTCCGCGGGAAAGTCCGATTGCCGAATTCATGAGAAGAAAAAGCGCTTGGCTGTGCGCTCGATCCTCGATCCGGTTCCCATCCGTTGTCGTCCGCCTCCTGACTCTGAGACTGCTCTCAAGCCATTGTCCCCCACGCCTCCCCAGCCGGCTGCCTTCGCGACTACCTTTCACGGAGTTCAGCCCGATGTGACGAGTCCGGTTGCAACAGGTGTTCCAATTGTCCAATCTCCTCACTCTACGTACAGTAATACTACAATCCATCCGAATGGCCATGGCACCCGGCAGATGACTGATACCCAACCATACAGTCGCCCGTCGGCCTCTGACCAAAATGTGGAACAAGACAATAATGCAGGCTTAGAAAAGCGGCTAGTCAAGTTGATTGATGAGGAAGATTCAGGCAGTCGAGAAATTCAAAGGGGTGTCAGAGCAATCTACGTTGGTCATGAGTTGTCAAATATGTCATTTCTTATCCGGCAACAACGAGACAAGGATGACGATGTATACCACTTTGCGGGAAATGAAATCCCCCGCCGGCAATTACGGACAGGCCATGACCAGCTACTCATGGATGCCCTAACACTCCCAGAGCCGGCTCTTGCCGACGAATTGGTACATGCATATTTTGCTCATGTAAATCCAGGATACCCCATAATTGAGGAGGACCTGTTCATGGCACAGTATCGCAATCGGGATCCTGCAGATCCCCCGCCAATCTTACTTCTCCAAGCTATTTTGCTGGTAGGGACTCATGTCACACGCCCAAAGGCAGAACGGGACGCGCTAAAAGAGATCTTCTTCCGACGTGCCAAATGGTTATTTGATAGTCGTATTGAACGCAATCGGGACATCATGGTCCAAGCTGCATTGCTCATGACTTGGCATTCTGATAATGCGGATGACGATGTAGCTGCAAATGCGCATTACTGGGTTGGGGTAGCTGCTCGAATCGCTACAGGGCTTGGCATGCATCGTAACCCAGTGTCGAGCAGGTTTGTACCTCGAGACCGTCGAATGTGGAGGAGACTCTGGTATATTCTTGTCCAGTTCGATGTTATGGTTTCTTTATCGTATGGTCGACCGCAGGCGATGTAAGCCACCCTCGCCCACGCGAGTCTATCGTAACTTTGTGCTAACCAGTCATTTCACACCAGCAACCTTGAGGATTCCGATGTTTCTCTATTGACACCATCTGATTTTGAAGGCTGTGGTCCTCGAGTGCAGACTGAGTACGCCATCCATTTTGCGGAGCTTTGTACTATGATCTCATACATTGTGCGCGAGCGATTCGGTTTGCGAGTCAGCGCAGAGCGTCGCAAAGCTGCCTTGCAAGAAGCAGACGAGGCCCTCGCCAATTGGTCGCTTAAGCTTCCAGATAGCTTGCGTCTCCGGGCGTCGGATATGGATCCTTGGTCTGCGATGCTACATTTAACATACAACAATTTCCTCATCTTACTTCACCGGCCTCATCCAAGGGCATCGGCATATTCGGACGACTACGGCCCACATGATGCCGAAATTTGCAGTGCGGCTGCCGGTGTCATTGCTTCTATATTCGAAGAGCTTCGGCTGAACGATCGTTTGAAGTTCCTGTGGTACTCTGGTGTACACACTCTTTTCACGGCTATGATTCAAGTCCGCGTGGAACTCCGTTTCTCTAACCCTGTCCTTGCAATCAACGCCTTGCGCCGTTTTGACTCAGCCTCCTATTCTCTTCGCGAACTCGCTGAGTACTGGTCCCATGCCAACACCATCTTAAGGCTCTTCGAGGATTCCAGGCGTCTCCAGGAGGACATGAGAATGGCCACTAGTGAAAGACCGAGACGTTTCAGCAGTACGCATGATCGTAGGAAAAATACAAACAATACCCCTAATCCCAGTTCAAATTCTATTTCTACTCCCAGTACGACCATGCACACGTCTCAGACAGAGCAACAACTTCCATATGAGGTACCAACCCCCGAATCTCCGCAAATCCCCCCAACCACGATGAGTCCACATCAAGGGCAACCATTCGACAGCTGGATCCCATCCAGCCATCTAGCTTCTGTGGACCCCATAGACCAACCACGAGAACTACTCGATTGGCGACAGCTTTTCTCTTTCACTGATCCGGATCAGCCTGTTCTCCCCATGTCCATGGAAGGATTACCAGAGCTGGAAGATGAATGGCGTCAGCTCTACTGGCAGGAAACGCCCTTGTCAGATCTTCTTCAAGATGGGGGTTGGATGCATGGATAGACGAATCTTTTTGTATTGCACGCTTCAACTCCCCCTTCTACTTCTACTGGACCTTTATCTTTATTTACCTTTATTTATTATTTCCCCCTCTGATTTGACGAGATTGTCAACGACTATGATACCTGACCGTACTGATGACAATACGATGATAACGGATTGATTGATTGTATATGATGTTAATCGTATATAGTTGTTTAGCAGCGGATATTACATTTGTCTTCACTTATGTTATGTGAGGAAAGTTAATGGACAGCGATGTCCCATATAATTGTTTCTATCGGTATCCCATACTGTTCCGCACTTCGAAAGAAAAGAAAAAGAACCAGAAAACTAAACAGAATAGATACATACAGACCTAAGCCGCGTCGCATGTGACGGGCTGGAAATTGCACCATAAAAGCAACGCACGCAATCTGAGAAACCTGACTGTATAATAAACGTAAAGATGTTCCGGGGGTGTCCCACTTTACATGCAATTGTACAAGTCTTGTTCTGAGTCCAAGAAAATAGATAAAGACGACATTGACGCCAGACAGAGAATTGGGAAGCGCGCTGGTCTTCCGCAACTCGATTTATACCTCTGTACCCATGAAAAAAACCCGTTAATATCCCGTATTAAACCCATTTCATCGTACCGCGTCATTAACATGCTGTACAGAAGGACGATCTAAGATCGAAAGATCTTTCGCTCGATCCAAGACATCCGGATCTATCATTTAGATAGGTTTTGTTATTAGGCACTGGACCGCATAAGAATAAAATACCCATTAGTATTTGGTGGGGAAAGGCTGTGTTCCTTTGGTTGCAGGTCCTGGAATGCCTCTCCTACTGCACAGGCATTAGTAGGAATCGCCGCCAGTTCCATTATGGGCCTGACCAACCATGGGAGGGTACCCATAGGCGGTGGGATCTTGTTCGGCGGGATCTAATGCCGGGTTCATGATGCTGTTGGCACTGTCTGTGGCATCTGGGAATGCTCCAGTGGGTGCAGCACCCGGGCGTCCAGCTGCAGCAGCGCTCACACCTCCGACAGGCCCGCCTGAGGCGTATCCGCTACTTGCTGGCCTGTTCTGGTGTTCGCCCCTTGCAGATTGGGTCTAAAATACAATCAGCATTGCATAATTTAAATGGGCACACCGCCGACGGCTGGCGGAAGGGAAAAGGTAATATGAGTGTTGCACAAGTCTCACCTCACGGTACTTCGACAAATAGATCTTGAGAGCTTCTGCGTAGTTTTCAAAGCCAAGTGAGGTCATGGCAAACAGAATGTCCTCTCCGTTGACAGTTTTCCGCTTTTCTTGTTGGCATTTTTCGGATGCTTTAGGAGATTTTACATTAGTAAATCACAGGATGTACACGAGGCTAATGCCCAAGCTTACCCTCACTTGTGATGAACGAAATAAATTCGCTCACACATTCTTGCATGCACTCTTTTGCCTCTTTCGCAATTTTGGCGTTATCGGGCAATGCCAATTTCATGATGCGGGCCACTTGGAATTAAGCATTAGCATTTTATTTCACGCCCTTTAAATCGTCCATTCTCGTAAAAAGTTTGTGAATGATTATGCCACCGGCAGAAATGACACTTTAATGTTCGGTCGCATGCCCATGTGGATAAGTGTGACGTGAAAAGATTTTGGGATATCGAAGGAGATATAATGCAAGGGAATAGTCCGAAGAGAAGCGCTGTGTGAAAGGCAAAAGAAAATATAAGAAAGACAGGGGAAAAAAGGCAAATTCAAAACCCTACGGGTGAACGGTTGTGATCAAGGTAATCGGGAAGGCCGCCGTTGACCAGCAGGCACAACGTAAGGTACGCGCAAATCAGGAGGACGGAGAATCTGCAGGGGAACGCAACTAACCATTTGCAATGGGCAACCACCTATCCTGCTCCTTTACCTCAAACTCTCCCTGGTTCTGAGCTTGATCCTGTTGTTCTTTCTCCATTTGTTCTTGCTCTTCGCCTGATTGAACTTCAGGTTCCACTTCAGGTTCCTTTGAAGGGGAGGCCGACGACATGATTTTTAGCTGTTTTCGGAGCGCGCAGCGGGTCCTATATTCAGAAGAGAATGATTGATTCTAATTGCTCTGTTGGCAAACCACGTCAGTGATGTGGGCGGCGCGCGACGAATTCCGGCGCAGGACGCGAGGGTAGCTTTGCGCCAAGGGCAAGAGGGTACCTGGCTGGGCAGCGATTGGATTTGCTTCACAGCAGCCTAAATGGGGACAAGCAGACAATGTCAGCACATGTGGGGGATTGGCGACGCTTCTGCGACGGGTCCGTTGGCAGTATGAAGTTAAGGTCCACTAGGATTGCTATTCGATGGTGGATCATATGAGAGGCGCGCCGGGTAAGCTTGTTTTGTTTTCTTTTTCTTTTTCTTTTTTTTTCTTTTCTTTTCTTTAGGTCTTTTCCTTCCCAGGTAAAGTAAGCCGATTTGATGCCCAGCGACGGGGATAACAAACCGGACTTCTGGAATTTCCAGGTGTTGATGGGGCCGTGATAGGATGGAGTTTAGACTTACAAACTGCAGGAGATGGTATGCGCGGGCTTCCAATACGGTACAGATCTGGGAGCCGGGAAAGCGGGAAGTGACGCGGGTAATGCGACACGAAAGGTAACCAGTGGGTCGGTTGGCTAGTGGCACGTTGCTCAAAATTGGGGGAGAAAATAGTAAAGAATTGTCAAGAATAATACCTAATCACAGGAAGGAAGATCGGATTATTCTGTGAGGGAGGGGCCACACGATGCTTGGGTCGAATATGGCGTTGGGTTATTGGTCTATGAGCCAGTAGATAGCAGAGATATTACTGGGGAAGGCCGCGATGCGCGCAGGCAGTCAATTGGCGAACCAGAAGTCCCTGGCAGACAAGCACGATCACTGGCTGTTGGGGCAAGTACAAAACCAATGGAAAATCAGGAATGATCGGAAATAATCCTTCTCCGCACAGATATAAATGGACAGTAGATGGTTATCACACAGAATGTGGGATATTTGATGATCAAACAGAATGACTGAACCGATTGATTGAAGAAAGTGAGAGAGAAAGTCGAGCTGAGAGAGAGGAAGAGGGAGAGAGCGAGCGAGCAAGAATGACGGGAGAAATGAACAAGTCGAAGAGATGGCCTCAGGACTCCCATCTGCCCTGTGCATTACAGAGCTCATACATTGTATTCTAATACACTTTCCTCTTTGGGCATTTGTTTCAAGTAGTCTCAGAAGAGGGGTGGTATTGACTGGGTAATGCACGTGAAAGATTGATTCTTACAGCACCACATCATCTATTTTGAAGTCAACCAGAAAAGGAACGCTGGAGATTTTCCCCCGAGTATAGATTGATTTTGGTGTACAGGCGTTGGAAACCCTCAGTGAGTGTTTATCATTGTACAGCTTACCTTCCAACCCATACCGACTTTTTGTGATGTAACTTTCTCTGAAATTGCCAGTGCGTTCATTGGCTAGCCTTAATTTCTAACGAGTGAATAAATCCCATTGGTTGCATGTCACCAGATCCAACACTCAGATCTCTTGTTTCTTTCAGGTATCACTCTTTTCAACTGCACCGCTATCACATCTGACTAAAAAGACAAGACATGCATCCCGTCCACATGTAACGACAACGACTATGATAATTAATCAAATTATTATTATTTTTATTATTGTTTTTATTATTATTATGGTTCAAATCATATTCTCTTCCCGTCAAGGGGAACAAAGCGCTATATCAGGCATCGACACAAACAGTTCTAGGTCAGAACTAATGCAAAGAAAACAGCTGGCATGGAAACTGTCAAGATACAATTTATTCTATCAGGCAAACCTGCAGCATTTCTACTAACTCGCCCTGCAGCCCAAGGTCCAGCGTGGTGCAAGGCATCCACCGGCGTTACTAAACATGGTAGATCAATCACATCTTTCTACCCAAAGACCCCGTCATCAATGCCCTATTTTGAATCGCCGGTGGGGAGACTAGACCTCATCACTTTTGTCGTAACTGATGCTTTTAATCTACTAAAATGATGACATTATGTATTCTATGTTCCCCACTTCTTTACTAGCATGTGCTCATTGGGGAGTTGGCTAACATGAAGCAGCCAGTCAGAGAGGGGTAGGGATACAAGTCAGGCGAGATCTTACCTTAGTGGTAGATTTCATGCCATATTATTCTGAAACACTCTTCTGACAGGCCTTTTTCTACTCTGTGATTGGCTCCGATGCTGAACGCTATACATGTGCCACTTCATTCAGACTACACAGTGTTGCATTACAGACTATACGTCATCTCCGGACAACCCTCAGCAAGCACACACCTCTACAGTGAATCACTTACTGTCAGTAATCAGTAAGCTAGGAGCCTTTATGGTTCTGGCGATGGGTAGTTTGTCCTGATCCTCAGAAAGTAAACTTATTTGAATCTCTCAATATTCAAGCCATCTATTTCATGTGATCACAATGGAAACGTTCATCCTGACTAAGGCTTTGCCAAACAGAGGAAAAGGAGTCTTCCCAGTGGGCCTAAGATCGATTGTTTTAGTAAAAGAAAATAGTCCTATATGTCTTATAGTTTTCGGATGTTGTATGCATCATGCATTTCAGAATAACTTACCAGAGGAAAGAAGCCCTAAGCTGGTATAGGATTCAACCTTGTGGTGTCGTATTGAAGAGTAAATATGTGATTTGCCGAGACATACCAGCAATACCCAGGAAATGAGAGAGAAAGAAGTCAGACTTCTGTCAGCTCACGAGGTGATTCCCTATTAGGAACCCCAGCTACATTGCGAACTTGACCTCTTCATTAACCATCCATATATCAATCTCTCTTTGTTAGAGCCCTCTGACATCTTACTTTCCGGTACTTCTTGACTTACTTTAGATCAACATTGAAATAATTCAGATCATCACCTACTCATCTACTCAAACAGCGAATCCCTCCGCAAGTGGGACACGATGCCCATCAAGAAGCAATGCGCTGTTCCAAAGACAGACTCCCAGAACCCCAAGACTGACAAGAATTTCCTGCTCCGTTCATTACAGGTTGCCAAAGACAAACTGGTATGGACTGTATCAACCGTACTTGTGTGCGATTCGTATACTAATCCTAGTCCCAACGGGCAATTAGACATCCCATAAGGAAACTCCTAATGACAATGGTGGTGGCGAAGACAAACAAAACAAAAGCCACCGAAAGAAGCTCATGAAAGAGAAGAAGACCAACAATATTACGATTAAGTCGGCGAATAAGTAGCTGTTTTGCGTTACAGGGTTTCATGCGGATCTTTATCTTCGCTACATGTAGTTCGGTTCATAGCTGCCACAGGGGGCTGATAGGAGATTCGATCTAAGACAATTCTCTATTGATAAATGACATTGTTCATCATTTGCTTTCTCCGCATGAAGTAGCTATAGTGGTGTTGGGGGTCCTCATTATAACACCTACTCCATCTGCGGTAGGTGTTCTATACACAACTGAACTGATTCGCTAATTTCACGAAACCAAGATCCCTGAATGAAGATTACGAAGATCGCATTTCAGATCCTCCTAGCATAGCTTTTAGGCTCCCATTAACGCCGCTCGGCTTCCTCTCTATCTCTTTGACTGGACTGTTGAAGAAAGGCAACTTTTGTTGACAAGTAATTCGCTAGTAGGCATATAACTGTGCTCAAGGCTGCACGACTTGAATGTTGTTCTTTTTCTGTAAATCCAGACAGGTTAGTAATGATAATTTCAACAGAGCCTTGGACCGATTGACGAGATTGACGAACCTTCCAGTTATCCAACTCCGTCTGCTTAGACTTGTACTGCTTCAAGAGCTCCTCCAAAACTTGCTTCAAACCGTCTGAGTTGGTCTTCAATGTCGGCAAGACATCCTGAACTGTCCGCTCAACTAAGACACCATTCACCATGCGAAAACATTTCCGATCCTGAGGGAGGGGTTCGAGAGTCTCAATGACCAACCTAGGGGGGGGGGGGCGCATATGTTAGCACAATGTCTCTAGATAAGACAGAGCTGGCCTCCTCATGCTTCTCTATACAGCTACAGTGCGCACTCACTTATGTTCTTCTGCCTCCTGTTCAATATCTCCGATCTTCTGTGCCATCTGCTGCAGGGTGTTTTTGTAGTTGGTGTATTGGAGCTGCAGCTCTGCAGATTATTAGCTTCATTTCTTTAAAACTTGTTGGGATATCGTCAATATAAGGCTACAACGAACGTACCCTGTTGCCGCTTTGGGTTAATCTGCGGTTGGCTGGCCATTTTTGTCTTCGAGTTGTATGGACGTGTTGCAAAACTGGAGTTGCGATGCGGGGCGTTTGATACGGGAATTGATGTTGCGCGCAGTGTCGTCCGCAGCCAAGATCAATGACGGAGGTTTGAAACCACCAAATTTGAGTCAAATTTCCTAAAAGCTCGGGACTACTTGTTTTTATCACTAAGTTACTATATGATTAGGAATTTTTTTCTTTTCTCCCTCTACGCACTCTTCAATCACTTTTTTTTTTGAACCCCTCAATACGTAGCAATGACACGTGATACTGTTTGCATCGTTTGGCAATCGGCGATAATCCCGTAGATTCGTATCAACTTATCGTTTCTCTTCCCGCTTCACCTCATCAACGCCTCAACTTTGGGCAAAAGCTGGTGACTCTTTGTACGCAAGAGTCTGCGTCGCTTGATATAACTCAATCCACCAGTATTATTTAGATCCGGAGCTCGAGTCTCATATTCCACAATGGCAGGCGAAGAGATGCCTCCAGCCAAGAGGCTGAAGAGCTCCAACTTGCCGCCACCGCTTCGCGACGCGAAGCGCAAGGACATCGACAATTGGGAGACGAACCGGATGTTGACGTCCGGTGTCGCGCAAAGACGAGATTTCGAAGGAGACTTTATGCCCGAAGATGACGAGGGTACTCGTGTTCATTTGCTCGTCCATGACCTCCGCCCGCCTTTCCTCGATGGCCGCACGATTTTCACGAAGCAACTGGAGCCCGTCTCTGCCGTACGTGATCCGCAGAGCGACCTGGCTGTGTTCAGTCGGAAGGGGAGTAAGGTTGTCCGGGAACGTCGTCAACAACGAGAGCGTCAGAAACAAGCGCAGGAGGCGACGACAATGGCGGGCACGGCACTCGGAAACTTGATGGGAGTCAAGGAAGATGAAGGCGATAGTGCTGTCGCTTTGCCGGTGGAAGACACATACAAGAGCGGTAACAAGTTTGCTCAGCATTTGAAGAAAGATGAGGGTGGTCAGAGTTCTTTCAGCAAGAGCAAGACGCTCCGCGAGCAGAGAGAATTCTTGCCGGCTTTCGCTGTGAGGGAGGATCTCTTGCGAGTCATACGTGATAATCAGGTGATTGTGGTGGTCGGTGAAACAGGATCCGGGAAAACGACCCAATTGACGCAGTTCTTGCACGAAGACGGTTACTCGAAATTCGGTCTGATCGGCTGCACGCAGCCACGTCGAGTCGCTGCCATGAGTGTCGCAAAGCGTGTCAGTGAGGAAATGGAAGTCGACCTAGGTGACGAGGTTGGCTATGCGATTCGATTCGAGGACTGCACCAGTGACAAGACAGTCATCAAGTATATGACCGATGGTGTCCTACTGCGAGAGTCACTGGTTCACCCGGACCTCGACAAGTATTCGTGTATCATTATGGACGAGGCCCACGAGCGAGCTTTGAATACAGATGTGCTTATGGGGCTGCTGAAAAAGGTTCTGGCCCGTAGGAGGGATTTGAAGCTGATCGTTACTTCGGCGACAATGAACGCAGAACGGTTCTCCAGGTTTTACGGTGGCGCACCGGAATTTATTATTCCTGGAAGGACATTTCCTGTAGACGTCCACTTTTCGCGAACGCCTTGTGAAGATTACGTTGATAGCGCAGTCAAGCAGGTCTTGGCCATTCACGTTTCGCAGGGCCCAGGTGATATTCTTGTCTTCATGACGGGACAGGAAGATATCGAAGCAACGTGCGAGCTAGTCGATGAACGATTAAAGATGTTAAATGATCCACCGAAACTCAGTATTCTGCCTATTTACAGTCAAATGCCGGCGGAGCAGCAGGCAAAGATCTTCGAAAAAGCAGCCGCTGGGGTGCGGAAGGTGATCGTTGCTACGAACATTGCTGAAACGAGTTTGACTGTTGATGGTATCATGTATGTCGTGGATTCTGGATACTCGAAGCTGAAGGTCTACAACCCCCGAATGGGTATGGACACACTTCAGATCACACCTATCTCACAAGCCAATTCGAATCAACGTTCCGGACGAGCAGGACGGACAGGACCTGGCAAGGCATACCGTCTCTACACTGAAGTCGCATACAAGAACGAGCTGTATATACAAACAATCCCTGAAATCCAGCGAACCAGCTTATCCAACACCGTCCTTCTTCTCAAATCTCTTGGGGTCAAGGACCTCTTAGACTTTGACTTCATGGACCCACCACCCCAGGAAACCATAACCACGTCGCTTTTCGAGCTGTGGTCTCTAGGTGCGCTGGATAACCTTGGTGATCTGACGCACCTGGGACGTCGCATGACCCCGTTCCCTATGGATCCCCCGCTGGCGAAGCTCCTCATCACAGCCTCCGAAGATTACGGCTGCAGCGAAGAGATGTTGACCATCGTATCCATGCTGTCTGTGCCTAGCGTCTTCTACCGTCCCAAGGAACGTCAAGAGGAATCCGACGCTGCGCGCGAAAAGTTCTTCGTTCCCGAGTCCGACCACTTGACGCTCCTCCACGTCTACACGCAGTGGAAGTCGAACGGGTACTCCGATGGCTGGTGCAACAAGCATTTCCTCCACTCGAAAGCGCTACGACGGGCCAAGGAAGTCCGCGAGCAGCTCCACGACATCATGGTGGCGCAGAAAATGCCCCTCGTCAGCTGTGGCACAGACTGGGATGAGATCCGTAAATGCATCTGTTCCGGATTCTACCACCAAGCCGCCAGAGTAAAGGGTATCGGCGAGTTCATCAACCTACGGACCAGCGTGACGATGCAGCTGCACCCGACCAGCGCGCTTTATGGCCTAGGATACGTGCCCGAGTACGTGGTATACCACGAACTGATCCTAACCAGCAAAGAGTACATGGCCACAGTCACCGCCGTCGACCCTCATGTAAGCCAGCCCCTTACCTCCCTTCACATTCATCCCCCCAACTAACCATGGAACCCAGTGGCTCGCCGAACTAGGAGGTGTATTCTACTCCGTCAAAGAAAAGGGCTACTCGCAACGGGAGCGCCGCGTCACCGAGCTAGAGTTCAACCGGCGAATGGAAATCGAAACCCAAATCGCCGCGGACCGCGAACGAGCCGCCGCCGAGAAACAGCGCGAAACCGAACGGAACGACCCGTCCCGCAGAAAGACAGAAGTAGAAGTAGGCTCGAAGTCTGCCGTGCGCCGTCCCGTCATCACCGGTAAAAGGGTCGGGGGCGTCACTGCTTCATCATCTACATCGCAGCGATCCGGATCGGGGGGCAGCGTGGTCAAAAAGCCGCAGGTGAAGAGAAGACCCGGGCGGGCATTTTAACACAATTCTCTCATTCTATACTTACTGTACAGCGAACGCATATATCATGTATATACCCTTAAGACTTGCATTGAAGGTTAGGCGTTGGATCATCAATACAACATACAACTTTATACCTTCTTTCTTCCATCTTTCTTTCCTCTCCTAACATAACACAATAGAATAAACAAAGTAGAATAGAATACAATCGCTACCCTACAAGAACAACGAACCAGCTAACAGTAAACCACAAGGCAAATCCCCATCCCCCAACATCCCCCCCAAAGCTACAGCAAAGCAAAGCCAATCTAGTTAATAAAGTTAATACAGAAGAAATGCAAAATCAAACTCCCAAAGATGTAATCCGCGAAAGCCCTAAACCATCATCAGTATATCCAATCACAAGTATACACCTTCACCTTCACCTCCACCCAAATCACAACCACAAGAAACAAACAAACAAACAAACACCCTCACCCAACAAAAACATATATGAATATAACTATAAGAGAATGAAAAAACTAACCTCTCATGCGAAACACTCCCATCACCCACAACCTGATCCTTGGCCTTCCCCTTAGAAACAGAACTAGTCTGCATACGCAAACTAGCCGTCAGGACGAACTGGCCAACAGCCGCACAGAACCCGCTCAGAAAGGCATTAAACGGCTACCAGGAAACATGAACATTAGCACTTCATCCATCCATTCATTCATCCTTCCAATCATCTGTCCAATCATCTGTCCAATACTCCCACTTCAAAACCACAGTATATAAAATGCTAAGCAGGGTCAAACTCACATAGTTACCCGCAACCACACAGTAGAAGAATTGGGTTCCGCCGACGAGAACCAAAAAGGCCATGAATGCGTCAAGGAGCATGGTGCGCTGCGGTGTGGTCGCTAGATACTGTTGCCAGACGTGGTGGGCGATCTCGTAGACGGAGGAGTTGGCTGTGAGGGTCTTGGGGCCGGAGGAGAGCGATTTGGGAGTCGCGGGGGCCGCGGCGGCGGCGGTGGTGCGTTTGGTGGGCATTGTGGATTTTTTGCTGTTGGTTTCTTGTCGCGAGAGCTGGATTGGAGTGGTGGATGGGGAATTGCGTGTTGCGAGGGTTGCTGATGATGCTACTGTGTACTGTACGCTGTTCCGCGGGATTGTTCCGGGGTGGTCACGTGACTTATACTATCGGAAATGCTGTTGGTTTCTAGTCAGTAACTAGGGTTGGATTTAAGTTGTGGTAGCTAATTTACGAGTGATGTGTTTATTTAATGATTGAGAAGCATACTGTACATCGTCATATAGTACATGCTAAGACGAGGGTTTGAAAGCTATTGGACTCCACAAAAGCCAGATCAACTGGAAAAGATATCACGTAGCCGCACATCATATATCATATAACATTAAGATTGGAGAGTAATTGGTGATAGGTGAACCAGGAGGTGAGATATGAACTGTATAAACTGAAGGTTGGCAGGCGACGGTATATAGTCATTATATGCATAACCGGTCGACGTACCTGTCAACTTGCGCTTGAGAAAGCATTAAAAGAAAAGAACAATGACCACCAGAATCGTAGCTGATTTCATCTAGAACTCAGGGCAGACAGTAAAGAAAAGGGTATATAAGCCGCCCTAAATGTTCAAGTAAACCAGCCAGAGACGTTGTTCGTAACGTGGCCCATCGTATTGGTCGTTTGCACATCTTGCAGGTCCATCTGGAAGTCACGCATGACTTGGTCCCATTCCTCCCAGTTAAGTTGTAAGTTGGATTGGTCTGATGGGAATCCGCCTGGTATTGGAAGCCCGTCGGGGGTAGGCATTACCAGTCCAGGGTTTGTAACTGGCGGTTGGCGAAGAGAATCGCCCGGTGCCGGCAGAGAAAGCAAGTCAACATCTGGGAATATGTCGTTCAACACACCCATTGGGCCTTTTCTAAGGTCAAATTCCACACCACTTCCCGTTGGACTGACCAATGAATCACTTGATATAGTGCTAGAGGAAGTATGCGAGTCTGGGATTTGCGGGAGGACGGGTGGGTCCATTATCTTCGGTCCATCGACGATGCTAGCTGAAGCACCACTCGAGGAGGCTGGACTGGGGTCATATTGGTTGGGCATCTGCTGCAATTGCTGTTTTAATTTCGCCCGGTGCTCGGATGCTCGCTTCATCAACCGAGCAAGCGGCCGCCACAGCATTCCCTTCCGGTGCCTTGCGGTCTGCATCCAGTTTCCATAAAGCGAGCTAACAGCGGTCCACGCACGCTCTGTCAGGGGTGTTATTGGGCGGACACAAAGCTCTGCTAGTACGAAAGCAAAGGCATGCCATTGCATATTAATCGCGAACATCCAACTCCACTTCTGCGTCTTCTTGTCGGCCGATAGCAAGCGAGCAAATTCAGCAACCTCGACTGACGTCAGGAATAAACTTTCGCGGGACGAATTTGTTAAATTGACCCCTTGATAGGGTCGAGTCATGGGATGATGGACGACCAGCCATAGCTTGGTCAGAATAAGACGAGCGACCGTTGCACAGACCCACTGTATGGGAACATTCATATCACAATGGTTGATGTAGCGTTCCTCGATGCGCGTGTTGACAGTCTGAATGAGATCGCCGCATTTGTCCGGCGACGGCTGCTTTGGCCCTGGGATATTGTTATTCGGACACGCATAGCTGACGCGCCGAAGAGCAACAGTAATGTCAAAGCGCATCAGAGCAAAAGTCATCTCTGTGTAGCCATCTCTCTCTTTGGGCGGTTCCTGCATGTCGGGTGCAATGTCATCATCATTAATGTTCAGCGGGAGTCGAGTGTCGTACATCCGGTCGTTGATCTGAACTTCAGTGCCATGGTCCTCGGAAGATCGAATGTCCAACAGTCCGATATGCCACCACAGTCGCCGCCGCATTTCCGTCTCGAACGGCTTGAGTCCAAAGTGAGTGCCGTCTCGATGTAAACCTAGACCTTGCGCAAGGCGAAGTATCAACGAGGTCATGGACCAAACAAATTTGGTGTCATCTTCACGACGCACCGCAATCAAGAAAATCACTGCGGCTTGTAGAAGCATCAAGCTTTGTGTGTTCAGTAAGTTTGCCTTGGACAACGCTTGTTCAACAGCGAACCGATAGCGGCTCACTAGAGTGTCGCGATCTTCTCCTAATAAAGAGAGACATTGCTCCGACGTCAGACTAACGACAGATACGTAGTACATTGAGAGCAATAAGGCTTCGGAGTTTTTGTCCAGCAAGTCCGGATTTGCGGCAGCATTTCGAAACAGTTGTTTGACAGTGGGTTTGTGAACAACAGGTATCAACGGGGCCACATTCTCTAAGTAAATCTCCCAAAACAGGGAGATCTGCGAAGACGGCGGATGGAGATTGCGCAGTGAATGTGACAGTGAGTAAAATCCAAACAGAAAGCCATCGTGATTAGTTGAATGGGTTGATGTCGATTCTGGGGACGGGTGATCTTCTTCATCGGAAGATGACGGGTCCAATAGATCTTGGAGTTCTTCGATCTAAGCCGCAGTGGTGAGTGGTTTGTAATCAAGCCGCCGCAAGGACAAGCATACCTCGTCGCCTAAACTGGCCCAGAACCGATTGCTGACATATCGACTTCGACCTTCATCAATAACCAGCCGTCCAAACTCATGCTCTAGGCTTCGTGGCTTTCTTTGCGGGTCGAAGGGACAACCCTCGCCCTCTATAGCCTGGGCCGCAGCGCCCATAGGGCATTCCGATGATGATGATTTGGGTGCAGGTTCATTGCGCGGTTGCGGGGGTGAAGGCTCTGACAGAGCAGCATTCTTTTCACTGAGATGCTCAATGACACCCTCTAAGCGTTTTAGACGAGACAGAAGCTCCGTATCATGCGGTCGCTTCGACTTGCGCGGAGCCCTACCGGGTGGCGGAAAAACACATTCGATACCGGCCTTGACGCAATTGATACACGGGCATTTCTTGTTGCAGCGAACCTTCCTCCGACGACATGTTATACAACTACGTTGGCCATTATCTTGCGAGCCGTGAGAGATGGCGGGAGGACTCGTTCTGCTCAGGGCATCTGAGCCAGAGAAAAGAGACTGATTATGCACAGATTGTGTGGATTCGAAGGGTGGGAACGACATAGCGGAGAAGTGGGGTGCAGCATGAAAATAACGTCCACCATCTGTCACATTCTCAAATAAGGATAAAAGTGGGAGAACCTGGGGGGGGATACAATAAGAGGGGGAAAGAGGGCAAAAGCCAACAAAAGAAACGAAGGATGTAAAAAAAAGAAAAGAGGCACGATCGTCAATGCTATTGATTATCACAAGTGAGACGGGATCTCCAGTGTTCGACTCATAGTGGAGCTTCGTGTGATGGCCCGCCTCTCTAATTGGATCCACTCTCAGTAGTCCAGGCCCCGATGACGGTATCTGCGGCTTCTCACTGGTTGGGATGCCTGGTAATATTACTAATTTACCACTTAGGTGCTGTCTGAATTGGGGACTCGTGTTCTGAAACCAGTGTAACTGGTATTCTTAAAGTTCTTACCTACCGAACTTGACAGAACAAAGAAAAGTTTTTTTGACCCATTTTTAACTCCCTTGGATTGGATCGAAAGGTTGAGTAGTATCTAACGGTATTACCTCGTTGATCGATCTTGATCCGGTGAAGCTTCAAAAATACGCACGTACCATCCAATCTGGTTTTTAACTAGGATATAACTTTATCTATCTAACAGTTCGATAGTCAACTAGACTAGGTGCTTGGTAGTATACAGCAAAAACCCCCTGATTCCCCTGTCGGCTTCTTGACCCTAGTATTATTTGTCAACAGTTTCAAGACCAATACGAGTATCATGACGTCATACGCTCGTGACAATCTAGCGTTAATCACAGAATACAAAAAAAAGTCTATACTGCAGCTTGAGGTGTTTGTGACCGTCAGCAGATCATTTCTTATCTGATTCCCTGACTTGTCCGTGAAATGTCGGCCTCGAAGCAATCGGCCGTATCGGGTAAATCCGAATCAGCCCCCAAGCCTTAGATCAGAAAACTTAAGTTTATTACACCAAGTACTGTTGCTAGTAAGCGCTAGGTACTTCATCTGGTTTCGTTTGTTCGTATAAAGACCTAAAGTACATTGTTTCAGGTAATCGCAAATACCTAGACTAGTACGAGCCACCAGGATTAAAAATGGAAGATAAGAAGAACACCTGGATCACGATCGATAGCAAAGGGCGCTAGCCCCCCCCCCCCCCGAGCCTCACAAACAAGCATTTTATTTATCCAGCAGAAGATATATACATATCATGTACACCAATCAACCAACCGTATCGACAAACCCACAGACTCATGGGGATTTGGTGTGGGTGTATAGGTCCACGTCTATAAAGCGCATTTCACGGGCCTTTTCCGACAAGGTATCAAACAAACTAAATGTGTTGCAAGAACCAAACGCCAGTTGTAACCTATGCGAGGTCGCGCACACCCAAATAACAAAAACGCCTGATGCATAGAAGATGTAGTATATAGGTGAGTCTATCGCGGACTCACGTCGTCATGATTACAGAGTTATCGAGTATATATATAGAAGGAATAAATAAGGTTCAGGCGGCAAAAACGTCGAAAGTCGCACGGTCGCATAATCATTTGAATTTGTGCTCGAGAGGAGTCGTTCGAACCGGGAGATCAAGCGCGTCCCGTCGTCGTAGAGACCTCTTGGAATCCCTGAAACACACGGTGTAAGCTATAAGCTCGTTAAGTATCACAACAACTAGCACTTACGACATTGGATCCCACACTAGAGTCTCCTCGTTGAAATGATGACTGCAGATTGATATTAGCCAACAGAGATCGGGTAGCCAGTTTGGATGAGATGAACGCACTCTTGGAAGTTTGTTGCTGTTAAGGCTTTGGAGCTATATTCTTCTTGGAGAAGCTTAGTGTACTCGAAGGGAATTTTGACCGGAAAATCCTCAAAGTGGCTGCTTCGGAGCGGGAAGATATCGTTTTCCTAATCAAGGGTCAGCCTTCGCTGCTGTGCGACTGGCACTGCACGCCACTTACGTCGAACCTATGGCCGTCTTTGCACATCAACGCTCCCGAGTCGCCCTTCTTTCTCATTGCATCATCAGTGCGCACGGCAGTGATATCAATGAATAGCCCGGACGAGGTATCAATCCACCGCGCATCGATCACGTTCTTCCTGTCTCCTGTCGTGCGATAAATATAGTTCGGGTTGATCTCTAGTAGATATGTTCTTCCTCCCTCTACGCCTGGGATGTCGAAGTGGTGCTCCGTCATGTTGTAATATTCGTCAAGGAAGTGGATAGTCGGCTCGGAGATCTGAACATCGATATCGTTGTCCCACGGAAAGATCTAGGTCCCGTTAGTGCATGTCACACTACACTTCCAAGTATTTTCCTTAGTCTGTTGTCTACCTTTTGGTTCCACCACCACGCCAGAAGTGTCCCGTGCATGATCCATGTCTCGGCACCCATGTCAGCCATAGTTGATAGGTAAGTCCGTATCAGTTGGGACAAGTGTGGAAGCGTCTCATTTTCGGGAAGCTGTTCTTCGGCAAATCTAGAAAAGGACAATTAGCTTGGGTTTGGCGCAACCATGGCTTTTCAACCAGATACAAGACTTACCTTCCATCATAGTGGTAATGAAAACTATTGTTGAATAAACTTGTCAGAATATTCCGGAACAATAACATAAAGTACACTCCGTGGCTTTACATACCTAGATTCCTCTAATGACAGGTTAGCAAAACACCATGACCATACCGGCACAACACTTACGGAAGTATTTCTCATCGGGGGGGTCACCCGGCCCCGTACCGCTGTAATTCTTGACGAACTTCGACCTTACGCTGTTGAAATTGGGGTCCGATTCATTTACGGCTAACCCGCCCACAGCGAAGGCGAGACCGAAGAGACAAGGAAGTAATCGGGATGGCGACGACCACATCGTGTGTATATATGTGTAAATTCGAAAGACTCTCCCTTAGATTTCCTCCTATTTGCGCCCTTCTAACTCGAATGTCGCTTTTCCTCCTATTCGGGGTTCCCTTTGTTTGTGTTTTCCTGCAAGACCGTTATACCAAAATCTGCATGCTCTATTCGTTGGGTCGCACAAGGCTGGGATTTAGACCGGGGATCGCGGTACGGGAAGAGCGGAAAGAAATTGGTATATATAAAATGTTCGATTTAACGGAGAGATGGATGTTGAAGAGATTGTGGTAGAAATCGAGTCAATTGGAGAAGGTGGTCAAGGGGAAAGGAATGAGGATAAAACTAAGATAAATAAAACAAATAAAAAATAAGAATCTAGCATAAATTATCTCGGAGTCAAAAAGGGACCGTCAATCATATATGGAGCAAAAGAGACAATGGATCGGCGGTGGATAAGATCGTTTTTTTATTTTAAATTGGTTAGATATATATGTTAACTAATATGAGTAAGTCGCGTGCTCAGTTACTTGCCGAATGATCCCAAACTTTTTTAATTGGTGGCAAGTATTTTTTTTTTTTTTTTAATCTTGGATTATTATTTTTTCCCTTTTTTTGTTTGGAACGATTTGGTTGCTTTTCTGCCATGGGTTAAAAAAGCCTTGTGGATCCCTGACAACGTCACCCACATTATACATTGTTTCCATTTTCCAGCGGTACCTGTAGGTCCGATACATGTTTCTGTTATCTTTTCCGCTTAGTGTTCGAAACCTACATGAATGCATAAAGCGCACTGTTCATTGCATTCCAGAAAATAATTGGTTATCACAACCAATGCTATCGGAGTTGTCTGGTTAAGTCCGCCAGTTCCAAGGCGCAATGGCCGACGTTGGCTGGACCGGGTATGATGGGGATGGGGCCGCGTCATAGTCGCACTTGATTCCGCTGAGGTGATTCTTCAACACAACTGACTGGTTGACAAAGCTATCAATGCAACTCCTCAATATCTCTCTCTGCTGGGTATACAAGAACAGGTCTATCGACTGTTTCAACCAAGTTGACTTTGGCGCAGTGCCCCGATTGCCCATTTTGTTCTCTGTACAACATAATCTAGTGTCGATTTTTCTAAGTATAGTTAACTCCTTACCAAAGGTGGAGACCCTAATCTCCACAAGGTCGACAGAACCTTGAATGGGTGCTACGGAGGACACCCAAGGACCCAGACTCTACTCCGTGCTCGAGGGGAAGGGTGTAGAAAAACAAAAGTTAAAGCTAATAAAAAAAAAAAAAAAGGAGTTGTGCTCAGTTGAGATAGGTCAAACTTTCTGTCACCAGTAAGGCTCGTTTTCTCCATTGGTGTCCGATTTGTCGAGATGGCTCATGCACCCGTTAAGGAGTTGTAGGCAGCAATATCAGCTCTGCCAAGTGTTCCATCTTCCTAGTTGAGAGTCTTGAGACCATAAATAATCATGCCGGCTGGGTCTGTGTGTTGACATCTGTCCACTGCTGCATTACCCCATGCGTTGACACGGAGAGATCCATGTCAAGCCCTGCCACTAAGCCCTACCTGCGGCCGGCATGGTAAACTATACAAGTACTGCTAAACTTTTGGCGATTGTTATACGCAGGTATATTGAATTAGAAAATAGACACCGTCTCGTGGAATTGCCCACAAATGTTCAATTTGTTTTCCGTCCTCTCCCCTTGTCCCGAGACATTGCTCCATAATACATTAACTATGGGTATGCTCGGTATTGTACCGAGCGTACCCTATCTATAGCGAATGTGTCGCATTCCAGTTTGAAGATCGGCATATTAGAAGCACTAATGATTGATCCAAGCGTACCATTGATCTCCAAAATTCCCGACTGACATTCTTTTAGAGGTGTGTATGAAGTATGACATTTGCTTTTTGACTGATACGGAGGAGATGCAATCAGCTTTGCCGGCCTGAAAATTCCAAGCCCACTTTTTGCGAGACATCGACCCAATGTCAGCTTCCGTAAGGGACTTGCTGCACAGCCATAGTTGAGCAACCTCACACCATGTTGGGACGATGGTTTTTTTAACTTTGGCCCATGTTTACTGCCACCATTACCACCAAACTCGAGTTATAATATCTCACTGGCAGGTATTATCTATATCGGTTCACAGGTTTAACTCGATCGATGATGCTCTAGTGCCCACAATGGCAAGGTGTAGTCAATCAGCCCACAATGAATGACCGAGTCAAACATAAAAGAATTGAACGGCTGGCATGAAAGGGGAGTTGATGCTCTACAAGCACAGATGATATTCGTATTGAAATAAAGTAAAGTATTTAATCAAGGGTACTGTTCCGTGACAAACCGGGGTCCATGTATCGAATACGTCACGGGACTGCAGTCTCTTCACGTGACACCACCGCCTCACTCCGGACTCTGGGAGAGATGCTGAAGTTCCCATATCCTTTATCACCGACAGGTTGAGAACGCGTCGACAAAAGCCTTTAATTACACCCCACAATTACCATCGGAGTTACCCACCCGTACGTACTCCCTCTAACTCCGTAGATATCTCGGTCTGGAAATACAGTCATCATGGGAAAGAAGAGACGTGGTCCGACCCTTGAAGAGCTTTTAGCTCGTCCATGGTGCTACTATTGCGAGCGCGACTTTGATGACCTCAAAATCCTCATCTCCCATCAAAAAGCGAAACATTTCAAATGCGAACGGTGCGGGCGAAGGTTGAATACTGCCGGTGGTAAGTCTCCCACCCATTTCCGCGCTCTGAATTCATCCAATGTGCCGATGTTAACAGTTCCTCAACAGGTTTGTCGGTCCATATGAGTCAAGTACATAAGGAACAATTATCGGCAGTTGACAATGCGCTCCCCAATCGGTCAAGCCTTGAAGTCGAGATCTTCGGCATGGAAGGCGTGCCCGATGATATCATCCAGACACACAACCAGCGGGTGGTGACTCAGTTCCACCAAGCGGAGGCCGAACGTCAGGCTCAGACAGGCAATCCACCGGCCGGATCAGGCGTCGGTGGACAGCCAGCTAAGAGGCCGAAGCTCGAGAATGTATCAGATTTGAAAAAGCGATTGGCGGAGCATAAGGCTAAGAAGGCGGAGGCTCGTACGGATGGGAGCAGTGGCGAGGCCACACCGGTCGGTGCAGGACAAACCAGTACTTTTGTAAGTCTCCCCCATCGGTATCGCACCAAAGCGATTACAGTGCTAATCGTAGTTGTGCAGGGTCAATCGCCAACTACGGCGACTTCCAATTTACAGCACACATATCCCCAGCCATACGGAGGCGCGGGCTCTCCTTATCAACAAACGGCAAGTCCAGTTTACCAAAATTTCTCACCAGGCGGACAATCGCAGTTCCCTCCTAGTGCGCAGTTTACCCCGTCGGGGTACTCTCCACAATCTTTCCAGGGTACTCCAGGCCAACCTATGCCTGCTTATGGAACCCCCCCGCCCTTCCCCCAGCAACAACAGCAACAACCTACCCCGCAAACACAGACGCCTCCCCAGAATCCCGCCTTCCCCCAGCGATCAGGCAGCTTGCCAGCTGCACCTGGCCTCCCCCAACGACCCGCCGTCGGAGCGCCTCAGGTCAACGCGTATCAGCTGCAGCAGATGCATATGGGACACCCGGCACCGGCGACTGGAACCCCCACCGGTGTGACCAACGGCGACAAACCACCTGGAGCGGAAAACGCGCCGATTTCCTCGTCGGTTGACGATCTCATTTCCGGCGCGGCTAAAGCAGCGGACCAAGCAGCGGCCCACGTGGCCCCGCCGAAGGCTGCAGAGTCTACAGAAGAGAAGCCTAGCAAGAAGGACAAATCCAAGCAGTCAAGATTGGTGTATTCTGACAATGAAACCAGTCCGGAGGAGAAGATGGCGAGATTGTCCAGGTACGCATTTGTTCCCAACCCACTCGGGGAAACGGTGCTCGAAGCACAGCCTCCTGCGGCCGTAACAGGGGCGGAGCGGGGTCCGGACACCGTATTCGACGCTACAGATTAGATGCCCCAAGTTCTAGAATAGTTGGCGACGGAGAATTCGACCGCTTAGTCTCGGCACACATGGCGCGACCCGCGAGGTCGACGGACAGGAATGGAGCACAAAATCCAGCTAAGTTCGATTTGCATGTCAAATTCTAGATACACGTTTTGATGATCTATCTCCTGGTCATGTGTTACTGCTTCTTGCCCTGATCTTCTTGTCAGTAGTCGGCGGCCCTGGCCTTACCGCAGGCACTGCTCCCGGTTTGCACGTGTATCAACGTGGGCTTTTCTCTCCCGCGCCATCTGGTGTTGAGGCGCAGGAATGCACGAACGAGATGAGAGTTGGTGAGTTTGGTCGTCAATAATTGATTGAAGGAGCTGATCTGCGATGCGTTTCCTTTTTATTTTCTTTTCCTTCAAAATCTCTCGTTTTTTTTTTTCTTCTTTACTTTCATCCGTCGAACCCGGTTGACTTACCTGTAAGTTCTGGTGAAGGTAGGCCTCATCCTGAAAATAAACCACACATAGTCGAGTATCTTAGCAAGAACATACAATAGTCTACTATAAATTGGTTGACCCCATCACCAATCATTCCATTCAATAAAACAAAATAAAACAAACCAGCAAACAAAACAAAAAGAGAGAGAAATAATAAAAGATAAAATTACTTCTCCAGAACAGCCTTCCCAAAAACCACCAACCCATAAACAGCCACAACACTCAATCCCATCGGAACAGCCTTCCCTGTCTTCAACGCCCTGGGAATCGAACTCCCGCTCAAAACAACACTAGCCAGCAACCCGATCTCGTCCCCGTAGGCCTGACCCGTGCGCAACCGCTGGAAACTATACAGGTAGAGCGCGCCGACTGACAATCCGGCCGCGATGGAGGGGACGGAGCCTGTGCGTGCGTATCCGATTATTCCGCCCAGGGAAGTGAGAAGGGCGAGCGAGATGGCGGAGTTGGTTTGGAGGGACTTGTTTCGGTATTATTATTATTTATATTCTTTTTGTTTTTTCTTGTTCTGTCTAAGATTGGGGGGGACGGACCATTTTGATTGATTTCCTTGCTTGGGTTTTTGGAGTTTGGAAGGGGTTGGGAGTTTGTAAAGGATGTTATGGGAGGTTATGGAGTGGGAGGTGGTGTGGTTATAATGGGAGCTTGGTTTTGGAGTGGTGTGATTGGAGTATTTGGAGCTTTGTGTCTTATTTCGGGGTTTGGGTTATGTCCGGTCTCCACTTTTCTGCCGTTCTAGCCTTTGCATTACAAGGTCTTAGTGTTTAGTTGTAAGACGGTAATAGTATCATTTAATCATTCTATCTTAATAGTTATATCATTCCCATATATCATATACGGCTAGTAAGCGTATAGCCGTCCCGAGACCATTTATACCAAAATGTAAGCAGAACATAAAGACATGAAACATGAAACATAAACGTAAACGTAAACGTAAAATATAAATAGCACTTTTATACATACCCCGACGTAGGTCGTCGTTGAGTAAATGAGTATGAGTAATGGCTGTGGATATTACTGGCGCTGACTGGTAGCCCCGTACCCGGTCTGAGGCTCAGGCGCAGACTCGTCTTCCTCTGCGTCGTTGCCCTGGAACCCGTCGGGCTCGACGGTCCAGAAGACAGGGATGGCTCCGATTATGCTGAAGACGGTTAAAATCCACCAGGGGAGGATGACGTATCCTTTCTTCACGCCCAAGGAGAATGCGGCTCCGCAGATGGCGGGCCCGGCGGCGCGTCCGATGGCGCTCACGCTTGTCGCGACGCCGTTCAGGGTCCCTAGCACGGAGAGGCTGGCGGCTGAGTTTGTCAGGAGGATCGTTATGCAGGGGAAGCCGAAGATGGAGGCGGATAGCTTGGCGAGCATGAGGAAGAAGACTGTCACATGGCGGAGAGATGGGGGGACTAAGGCTGTGAATGGAGTCACGAGGTAAAGGAAGGGGAACACGAGGATCATGAGCTTCAGGCAGTTGAGCACTCCGAACTTCTTGGCGGCTGCTGGGAAGATCAGGAACTGTACCATCATCCCGATGATTCCAATCAGGGTGTAGTATATTCCGATAGTTTGTGAATCTAGAGTTTGTCAAATGTCAGCATGTAGTCTGGTATGGGGTAGCTTTGTGGATCCTTACCAACACCGAATCCTCCGATGAACTTGAACGGCAGGTGCACGTCTGGGTTGCCATCACGCTCCTGGACAGGGGTGTGGAGGAACACCGGTAGGAGCGAGTCAAATGCCATTGTGTGTAAGGACATCAGAGCATAGCTTAGCAGAATCAATCGAGATTGTGGTGTAAAGACATCTTTCCAGCTCGTTCGTTTTGCCGGGGCTTTTCTTGTCTTAGGCCTGTTCCCTCCTAACAAGGCGGTTCTCTCCTCGTCTTGTGGCTTGTAATGCGCTTCTTTGGATCGGGATGTGCACGAGGGGGTCATCGCCCTACCCAGCAACAATCCATAGTCACGGTCATCCTTTTTGGCCTCTAGCGTTTCCTATACTCTGTCAGTATATTATGCTTCCTGTATGTGAGCGTCCATCTTACACGGAGAAACAAGAACCCAGTCGTGATGCCAAAAACAAACAGACATGCGGATGCTATATTAGGTAGCACAAAAGGATGCCTCTTAAGAAACTCAGAGTTGCCAAAGATCTCCGGATGTTTCTCCGCGGGGTTTGCAAGAGCGCCTCCAAAAGCAGGTCCAAAGATGGTGCCAATGGTCCATATCAAGGGCATGACACTGAAGGCACGAGGTTGCAGTTCTTTCTGAGGAACCATTTCAGCCACCATAGTGCGGATGATGCCGACATTTCCGTTCATAAGTCCGAGGAGGGCGCGTGTGGCCACCAACATGGCCAGAGACTGCGAGAAACCAAACACCAACGAGATGATCATAGTACAGGCCAATCCCGAGAGGATGATTGGCTTACGGCCGACATGGTCCGAAGCAGTACCCCAGGGTACGGCCATGGCGGCTTGACAAACCGACGTGACGGCGGAGGAGATGCCGACCCATTTAGCAACTTCGTTTTTGGGGACGCCGACATATTCAACCATTTCCGGCTAAGTCACAGTTAGATGGTTGGTGTCGATCATGATGAAGTATAGTTACGACGCCAATGAATGATCGGACGAAGTCTATTGAAAGAATAGGGTATAGCAAACAAGATTCGGGGAGAAAACAATTAAAAAGAAAATAATCACGGGTGCATACAAGGTACGGCAAGACTGAGGTCAAGACAACTGCAGACAGAACAAGATCATTTTAGCCTTGATCGCGCCATCACTGACCCATATAGTAGACCAAATCGATTTTTTTTTTTCCCTTGCACAAGATATTAATTTCTAAGCGACATACCAGGCTCTGCAAATCGACATATTGCTGTTTGTACATCCAAGCAAATTTTATTAGCACCTAGGTGAGGCTGTTGAGCATTTTTGCAGATTGCTTACAAAGAATGATTAGCTGCTGAACCGGCAGCCTTGGCTGGTTGTCCAGCATGGAGAACCGTGGAAGAGAAGTTATTTAGTCTTTGAAAAAAAGAAAAAAAAAAGTCTATATACAAAGAGAGACTAAAACAAGCTTCCAATTGACGTAAGGAGCCAGGTTAAGTACCGCAAACGAAAGAAACAAGAAAAAGAGAAAAAGAGAACGGGGAAGAGAGGAGATGCGGTGGAAGAATGTTCAGAGACTAAGAGGTGAGAGTAGATAAAGAGAAGATAGTTCAAGGCGTGGAGACGGCTTGTGGGTCCAACAAGAGTCAGCCTTCTGCAAGGGAGACCCGTGACTCCACGATGTTGCAGTGGCGGATACTTTTCCGTCATAAAAGACTGTCTCTTATTAATTTCTTTCTTTCTTTCTTTCTTTCCTTTTTTTCCTTGTTTTTCGTTGGTCCTTGTGACTTGTCTAAATTTGTTTGAGTCATAGCAACATTTTTTTGCAACCGCAAAACTGTACCATTGGTTTGCTATAGTGTTAGCTAATATATACTAAGTAACCAAGTCTTCATTCCAGCAAGTGAATTGTGGACCTTCACGGGAAAAAAGCTTTTCTCTAAAAGGTTCTCCCCCATTGTAACCTATCATCAGTTCAACAATTTTGTTGCAGCGTCCAATCGCTCCACAATAATAGATCGCCATTTCTAGAAGAGAAACTCACGTTAATATCATACTTATTAAAAGCCTGAGACGTAATATTCTTACCTGAGCATTAGGCAAGTCGCCTGCTTCAAAGCTCTCGACCAATCCCGGATATGTCGCGCCTGAATATCCAGTCCATAGGCCCGGCGCAAACACCACGTGCTTGAACCAGCTGCGCCCATCAAGACCAGGTTCATATAACAACTGCCTCTCAAGGCCCTTGTACTTATCGTTCACAATGCGGATCAAGAAATACAGTCGAACCTTCTTCCACCACAAGTACCAAGGAAGATTCTCATCCAATTGGGAACTCAACTCCGCAGCGTAGGCGTCAAATTCCTTAGCAGTTGCTTGGAATTCGGCAATCGCGTTGTCTAAAGGACCAAAATCGAAAGGACCATCGGGCAATTCTGAAGCGCTCGACCTGATCTTGGCTAGATATTGTCCGAGACCAAGACCATAATCATACGCACTCAGGGGCAGTACAGGTGTCTCCACCAACTTGGCTGCGGCCAAAGACCAAAGTTGTGTGCAAGCTTTGTGGTAGAGCCAGTCCGGATCACCAAATCGGTCCATCCAGTCAAAGCTATCATAATTCGAGTGGTAGTGGTACACGGGGTCCTTGGGACCAGGGCCGAAACCGAGGTCGAAGCTGGCAACACCTGCAAGATCCTGGAAAGCCGTGAAGTCACTACCGCTTCCCATTGTGCCAATCGAGCCACTCCAAACATCACGGACGGTCTGACCCTTCACCGTCTGGTTGGGTGACTGTACTAGAGAGGTCACGTCGTAGATCACGTTGTTCAACAGTGGGCTTGCCTTAGTGTCGAGTGTAGTGCCCGAAGCAGCAACATCAACATTAAGGTAAGCAACATTGGCCTTCTTAATCCAAGGGAGTTTCTCCTCTACCCACTCTGTCGACCCGAGGAGTCCATATTCTTCACCGTCCCAGCTGGCAAAGACAATCGTACGCAAGGGCTTCCATCCTGCCTTGAGTGCCTTACCAAAGCTGCGAATAACCTCATTGAGAACGGCGGAGCCACTATTGGGATCGCCAGCGCCGCCGGCAATCCAGGCATCCCGGTGGTTACCTAGAATCACCACCTCGTCTGGGATAGAGCCCTTGATGACACCAATCACGTTCCACAACGGGGTAATCGTATAATCCTGATCGTTGAACAAGTTTATTACTACATCGTCAGGGGTGGGACCAATGTAATATTCAACGCCCTTGCTGCCGAGCTTGCCGCCTTGCCACCATTCGTTAAAATCGGATGCTTTGGGTCCATGTCCGTTTAAGGCTTTTAGCAAAGGCACAACCTCCTTATATGAGACAGGGAGCGAAGGGATCGAAGGAATATAATCATGGGGGTCTCCTCGCTCACAGCCAGGCTTAGACGGCCAACCAGGGGTGGTAGGATCTCCCGGTGCAAAACCTGATGCACATAGTCAGCCAACATGCTCTAGAGTGTTGAGAAAGGGAGAAAAA